>JABCKD010000987.1:0-28107 GCA_013186415.1 Fusarium sp. NRRL 66088 | reverse complement strand
GAGGAGGAAGGGATCCGGCCTGGGGGCGGGGGACGGACTGACGAGGGCGCTCACGGGGGGGTTCTTTGGTCTTGCGGTATGAGGTAAAGACATCTGGGAGTTCCTTTGGGTTGCTCAGGCCCGTGTCACGGCTTTGTTCGTGTTAGCAGATCGTCGAGGGTATCCTGTGTGTGAGACAAGGGTTGGGGCAACTTACTCATCGACAAAATACTTGTCATCCCGCCACAGCCTGAATCCAACGCTCTTTTCAGAGCACACAGCAGAAACAGCATCCTGATCATCAACTTCTTCAGATGACACGTCTTCGGTCATCCAGACAGCATCAACAGAATGGTGGTTGTCGTTCAGAGCTTGGATCAGTTGTCTCACAACGTCGGAGAAGCTGCCAATACGCAACACCAACCCGCTGCCCAGATCCTCCAAGCTGTCCTTTAGATCCCAGATGGACTCTGCGGTGAACTTTGCTCGGTGCGGACCACATCGCCAGAAGCGGCCAACCTGACTTAGGGCCTGGGGGTAGGGGGACTTGTGGTTCTCGGTGAGGAAGCCAGAGACCTCGATCTGGTGGGGCGGCAGGACGTAGACGGGGAGAAGGTGAGTGAAGCCATGGTCAGCGGTTGCCAGGTGGTGAAGGATGGGGTTATCGGTGGCTCTGAGGTCGCGGCGGAGGAGATAGACGAGAAGTTTACTCCCTGCCATATTTGCGTTGAAAGAAGAAGTTTGAGAAATGGAGCGATAGGTGAAAATGGTATAGCGGTCCTCTTTTTTTTTTCGGATCCGATGAACAGACAGATAGATCTCGGGAGGGGAAGGCAAGATATGAGATCTCCCACTAGGCGGGCTGTGCGGGAAGGGTCTGGACCTCGCTGTGCCGCGATGTTTGGACTTGATGTGCTGGGATGGTGAGATGGTGAGACTCGGGCCACTGGCTGTTCAGTCGGGGGTCTCGAGGTGGTGGGCGGCAATGCACTTGGTTGAGACTGTTACAGCAGATGTTGAGGGGGAGGCTTTGTGTGGTGGGAGTTGAATGAGGGCTTGTACTTGAGGATGGTTGGATATCAAATGGACAAGCAGTGGGTCAGGGCCGGAGGAGGCTGGGTCAGGGGAATGTTCAAGTGAAGTGGTTGTGTGTAAGAGGCAACCGGTAAACTTGTAGGTGAGCTAGAACTCGACTCGATAGTTGACCGGTGTGTAGATGTCAAACAGGGTCATGGATCCTTGCGTCTCCGGATCTCGTTACATTAGTGGCTCCAACGGTTCCTGGCTGAAGGCGAAACGAGACAACAACGTCGTCGATGGGATGCGGGTTATCGGTAGATCGCCACAAGGCAGGGCAGGGCAGGGCAGGGCCAGGGTGTGTGTGTATGATGCGCTTGCAGTCCCCAGCTTCTTGTGAGTACTGATTCAGTATGGATCTCTAGCGCCAAGACGAGTGGACTCTTTGACGCCTCTTGAATAGTGGATATGATGATGATGGCATCAACAGTGGCCGAGACAAGACTTTTGGTCAACGACTCGAGACGGAGAGGAGAGGAGGGGGAGGGGAGGGGATATTGAGGCTGAGACAAGGCAGGGCTCTCGAGGGCCTCTGGTGGTTTTGAGGCTACAGTTTCTGTAGGGGTAGCGGGAAAGATGGTTACCGAAGCAGACGAGGATGTGCAGTAAAGGAGAAGAGAGGTTGTAGGGCGATGACGATGCTGGCAAAGATGGATGACGATGATGATGTTTCTAGAGGGGACTATGTTGCAGGGGGAACCTGCAGGAGCGAGAGAGAGAGAAGAGAGACGTTCGTTTTCTTTGGGCGAGCAGGTCTAGAAACCCGGAACTTGTTGCCCGTAGACAATCAACGTGATGACGCCTTGGAAAGAAAAAACGGAGGAGGCGATTGTTTCTTTCACACACACTCGAAGAATCTGTTATTCACTGCAATAAGAACAAGGCGAACAAGAACAAACAGAACAGGAATTAAACAGTGTCAATCAGGAGAAAAGAAAAAAGGAAAAAAGAGGAAGAAAGAGAAATTCAGGAGGAGGAAACGAGACCCTGATCGGCTCAGCCGGGCGCGGCGCCATTGTTGTTTCGTTCGTTCCTGTCTGTCTGTCTGTCTTTTTTTTTTTCGCCTCTGCTGATTTTCTGAGCGATGCTCGCGACCCTACAACGAACCTCTAGATCGGACCAGACGCGGGAGGTTTAGCCTACAGGGGTAAGGTTCATGCGGATTCGCCTAAGCAGGAGGAGGGGACCCTTGAAAAGAGAGTAAGAAAGAAAAAAACGTGTGGCCTGTTTGGATGTGACTGTTGCGACTGCAACCCAACCCTTGGAGGACCCTGTCAACCTGAGTGAGAGCACCTCAGCAGCGGAACGAGGCGCGTTCTATTTTGCAGGGGGTGCATGAGGCGTGTCCGCCCAGTCTCGGCGCTTCCATTTCTTTGAGGGGGGAGAGGGAGGGAGGTTCTGCAGGGGGGTGAAGGAGCTGAAAGAGAAAGTGAAGCAATTGACGGAAGTAAGATGGTGAGTGAGGCCAGAATGTTACTGATTGATCTTTTCTCCCTTCCAGCCTCGAATAACATCAAGCCTGTTCGAACCCATGTTTCCTCTTCGCCTCGTCATCTAGAATCCTCCTCCCCCCTTTCTGTTATGTTCTGTATCACTTTACCCAAATCTCTCGCCTCACTTTGCCTCGCTCTTTCTCTTAAGCGAAGGACGATCTTGCGTTGCAGTTGCACCAAGACAAAAAAAAAAAAAAAGACGATGAGATGCGATGCAGCACCTCGGGTATCGACATGACCATCGAGGAGTGACGAGATCCGTTTTTTTTTTCTCTTCTCTTTCGCCTGAGACAACAAAAAGCCATTGACTTTTTTTACGGGCACCGTCACCGTGGCGCCGGAGCTTACTCCCGCCGTCGTCGACTTTGTACCTCTTCTTTTTTTTTTCTTAGTGAGGCTTGTCGTGATGGAGGTTCACTCCTCCTCCCCGCCGCTAAGGAAAAGAATCAGGGTCCAGCAGGATTATGGACGATCAATGACATCAGAGTTTGTACCCTTTAAACGGACCTACCTAGCTTCCAGCCACGATCCCCCTGAATGAGCGAGCTCTACTAAGGAGTCATTCACTTTTTTTTTTTAATCGCGACTACTTGAAGAGGAATACACTAATTCACTCACTGTATGTTAGCCTCGCCATGTAGACGTCTTCTTTCTTGATCTACACGCAGGGTGCTAACACGCGGCCATCGGCTCTCCCAAACTTTGACAGCCTTGAGAGTCTAGCCCGCTCTAGATGAACTGAACCCACACCCCCTGTCCGTGAGCCCATGACCTGGGCTTTCCCCGTCCGATATCCGTTGGCAACGTGCGTTCCCTGCGATCGAGAGGACACTCTGACCACCACCTTTTTTTTGTCGCTCGCTCCCGTCCGCGACAGACACACGGGCCCCCCCAAGAGGCGACGCCTCAGAAGAGGAAAAGAAGCAATTATGATGTTTTTCGGAAGACGCCGTTTTTGCCCAAGTTAATGTCTGAGCAGTTTTTTGTCGTTTGACTCAATCGAGACTCTTTGTGAATTCCAGTTACAAGTTCAGCTCCCAAGTGTGTGACCACGCAAGCCTCCAACTCTCTGCGTAGGTACCTAGGTATTCATGACAACTTCTCTCTCACCGAGATCCTCCTGCACGTCTCTTGTTTTATGCATCATGCTGTCTCTCTTTTTTCTTTTCTTTTTTTACCAACTTGAACAAATGCCTGAAACCCACTTGTTCAGCTCTGCTTGTACCGTGACAGCTGGGCATGCATGTCTCAACTCTGTTGGTTTCCCAACCCTGCAGCACACACCACACAAGGTTTTTCCTCCTTTCTTTTTTCTCGGAGCACGTTCCGTGCATCATCGTTTAGATATTGGAAGCACAGCGGTTGTCAGTCACACATCAAAGCAACTCCTCTCCCCCACGCGAGACATGCAACGCCACACAGTGATCGAATGAAGGCTATGCTTTACAACCTTTTCGCAAATACCTTCCTAACTACTCAAAGTCTGCATCCGTGGCTGCTCCGTGTCTCGCTATGCCTCGACTCCTGGGGCTTCTCCAACCAGGACTTGCAGAGTCGTCATGCTTGCGTGCCGGGTTCCCGTCCTGTTGGCTCAAACCGAGTCAAGAGGCAAACCCTTGGCCCGCCTGCATTGGTTGGTGTGTGTGCAACTTGCGCCTTGCTTGGGGATCTGCATTCCCTCAAACCCCATCGTCTGCAACAACACGTGCAGGAGGATAATCCCGCCCGCAGAACGTCCCGTCGGGCATTATTCTACTTGGGTCTAGTAACTGTCGATTTTTTCTACTGTACCAGGAGTACGGGACCGTTGGTCGCACTAAACAATGAGGGATCCGCTTGAGATCTGGTGATGCTTTGCTTTGTGATCGCATCGGTGGTGGTGTTTGCTTTTCAGGTACACAAACCCAAACACCCGGGATTGAACAACGGTACATCATACAATAGCCGAATATGGAACAATGCGTAACCGTGTTTCATTCTGCAACATAGATCAAGGCATCTGGACCTTTTCAACCTCCCCTTGCCTGCATTTGAGGTGCCTCTTCAGCCACATTAGTCGAGATACCCGGCTGTCTACCCTACAACAGAAGGCCATCCTCTCTCTTTCCACGATCTCCCACTAACAATCAACGATCTCTACGTCTTATTCCAGGCTCTTGATCAAGGCTCATCGAGCATTTGAATCATGTTCAACTCGCCACAGTGACAGATCGATGGAATTATATGGCAAAGAAGCAATGCTGTGTTACGCGCCACGCATCCTCAAAATGCCACTCTCGTCTGATGAGTTGCAATGCCTCGTCACTTGCCTACTTGCGCGAATCATGTCTCTTCCATAAGTCTTGACCTGACGTAGGAGGCCTGGGCCTCTTTATGCTGTCTCAGGAGCGGGCCGGTAAATCAGGAATTGAACAAACAGCCTGTTCACACACACTCACTTTCCTGCAGCAGCGCCGAGTCAACCGTTGGAAAGTGTTGGTAACTCGGGTCCCTGTGTGCTACACCGATCCAGTGAGATACCCGTTGGTGTTTCTGATCCTGATCGAGGAACCCGCGGAGATCGACCGAAGCTATTTGACTAAGCTTGCCTTATGAGACCTATCCTGGCACCAGGTTCGATTGGACTGGATTATTTACCCCCAATGACGGCGGTAATAGAGCTGCAGTGTTATTCCCAAGAGCTCAGATCTTTCTTAGCCTGCCTGCTTTTTTGATCTCCTACTATCTCTGGGCTGGGCTGGGCTGCAGACGTCCACCTCGTCATTGACGCCTTACAAAAAATAGTCATGTCTTGTCTTTAAGCCGAACAATCTTTCAAGAACCTTCACCCATTGATACCCTCCGCTTACCGGCAAGCCACGATAGGAGTTATCCTCGGTCGGAGAATCGTTCGGCCCATCCGTCGTATGTCCGCTCGCATCGTCCGAGAAGAAAGATAGAATGAGTCGAGCGCGGGGGAACCGAAGCAAGGACCTCGGGGGGCGGAGGAGCGGACCCCGGATTTTTGTGGGTGCGCTCTTACAGGCTGGAGAGCAAGCAGGCTGCGAGGGCTCCATCGCGAGGAGGGGAACCTGGGGTAAGGAGATGGGGTCTCGAGATGTGATGGATGAATTGGCGGTGATGGGAGGATCAAATCATTACAGTCGATTTAGTGTCGTAAAAGGCCAATTGTTACATATTCTGAGCGATACTCAGGGCCTGCTTGTTCAATTGAAGAATACAGAGTCCAATCCATTGCTAATGAGAGAACTGTTGATCATCATCTTCCCCGCGTTGCCTCGTTCCAAAAACTTTCCCATCAAACAGAACAAATAAACATTTACTCTCCCTAGACTCTCAATCTCCGATCTCGCTCTCAAGAGAAGATGAAAAGATAGCCAATAGATAACGACTCCTGACTTCCTCGGCATTCAAATCTGGCATTGCCAGGGATTCTCCAACCATTGGAGAGCGTTCCCACGTTCCTGGGGGCGCGCGGCACGTCGTCGGTTAAAGATGAAAAAGCTCAGCTATGAACCCAATTGAAGACAAAATCAGCGTGGGAGGGGCCGTGATTGGTTGGGTTTTTTTCGTGTTCCTCTCGCCAAAAACACCTGGGTCTGAGATGAGACGTTAACATTTCTTTGACTGTTGTCTTGGGGAACACATGTTGACGCACTGTAAACACTGTACATGTCTGCTACTTTACAGAGTTGTCTACAGTGCCAATATTGAAATCTCCAGCTTGGCCGTCGTCAGGCCGGCGGCTAGCCGAGGGTAGCTTCGCGGTAACCCACGGCAAACCAAGGCCCCTACAGCCGAGCGTAATAAATACGAACAAATACCAAGCTCCCAAAGAAACGTGAAGCTCCAGGTGTTATTAGCCCTGAGGTTGTTTCTTCTTCTTCTTCTTCTTCTGATCGCCGTGATACCCCCCCTTCTTCTCTCTTCTCTCTCTCCTCCTCACCGGCGACTCAATTGACCTTTCTTCTCCGTTTAATCGCGAAAGAGGAAAGTCTCAATCAAAAGACAGGAAACTCTCACATCTCCAGCTATGTCTGCCGTTAGTCGGAGTCTCCGGACAGCTACCAAGCAGCTGCGATTCCAGTCCCGGGGTCTTCGTGTCGCCGCCCCTCTCGTGGCCCGCTCGGCATTCGGCGCCGCTCGCTCGTCGATTCCCGCATCGTACAGCGCCTTCTCAACATCCGTTGCCAGATCCTCCGGAGCTCCCAACATGGCCGCCGCTCCCCGTGAATATGATCCTGAGATCAAGGATATTGCCGACTATGTCGCCAACAAGCCCATTGACTCTGAGCTTGCCGTGAGTTTTTTTTCTTTTGACCCTTTGAGCTTGTGATGATTTTGCAACCCCGCCATACCCCGCCTTGACACCTCAACACAATACACCAAGCTCACACTCTCATCACCGCCATAATACTAACACGACTCAATTCAGTTCGACACTGCTCGATGGATTCTCCTCGACACCCTCGGCTGCGGTCTTGAGGGTCTGAGGTTCAAGGAGTGCTCCAAGCTCCTCGGCCCCATCGTCCCCGGCACCGTCGTCCCCAACGGCCCCAAGGTGCCTGGCACCCCCTTCCAGCTTGACCCCGTCAACGCCGCTTTCAACATTGGTGCTATGATCCGATGGCTCGACTTTAACGACTGCTGGCTCGCCGCCGAGTGGGGTCACCCCTCGGACAACCTCGGTGCCATCCTCGCCGTTGCCGACTGGGTGAACCGCACCAACAAGGCTGGTGGTAACCTCGCTGGAGGCAAGATCTTCACCGTCAAGGATGTCCTTGAGGGAATGATCAAGGCCCATGAGATCCAGGGCTGCCTGGCTCTCCTCAACTCTTACAACAAGGTTGGCCTGGACCACGTCGTCCTTGTCAAGGTCGCCTCCACCGCTGTCGTCTCCAAGATGCTCGGCCTCAGCGAGAAGCAGATTGCCGATGCCGTCACCCAGGCCTGGGTTGATGGCCAGTCTCTGCGAACTTACCGTCACTCCCCCAACACCATGTCCCGAAAGTCGTGGGCTGCCGGTGATGCTTGCCAGCGTGCCGTCAACCTCGCCCTCAAGGTCATGAAGGGTGAGCAGGGTGTTCCCACCGTCCTGTCTGCTCCCGTCTGGGGTTTCTACGATGTCCTTTTCAAGGGCAACAAGTTTGAGTTCCAGCGTCCCTATGGCAGCTATGTCATGGAGAACGTTCTCTTCAAGGTCTCCTACCCTGGTATGTACCCTAATTGATCCATGATTCGAGCTAAGACCTAACATGATACAGCCGAGTTCCACTCCCAGACCGCCGTCGAGGCCTCTGAGAAGATTCACCACATCCTCAAGGCTCAGGGCAAGTCTGCTGCCGATATCAAGGCCATCACCTGCCGAACCCACGAGGCTTGCATCCGCATCATTGACAAGCAGTTCAAGCCCATGGACAACTTTGCCGACCGTGACCACTGCATCCAGTACATGTGCGCCACCATGCTCGTGTTTGGCCGCCTCGAGGCCACCGACTACACCGACGGTGGTGAGGCCGCCACCTCTCCCCTGGTCGAGTCCCTCCGCCAGAAGATCAAGTGTGTCGAGGATCCCCAGTACACCAAGGACTACCATGACCCCAACCTGCGCACCATCTCCAACGCTCTCACCGTCGAGCTCAACGACGGCACCGTTCTGGAGGAGGTTGCCGTCGAGGCTCCCCTGGGCCACCGTCTCCGCCGCGAGGAGGCCAAGCCCGTCATCCTCGAGAAGTACAAGCGCCACCTCGGCCCCCACTACCCCGAGGCCAGAGTCAAGGAGCTTGTCGAGCTCAACCTGGATGCCAAGAAGCTCGAGTCTACTCCTGTGGATGAGTACGTTGACCTGTACACTGTTGAGAGCAGCAAGTTTGTGCAATAAGCGGTTACTCTGGGAGAAAGAGTTGGAATGGATGGAAAACGGCATTAAATATTAACGATAGCGATGTCTACTTGACATAAAAATGTGTAGCCATGACTACTTTTCTTATCCTTGCTCCTATAGTGAACTTTTACTCTTAAACAAAGGCAACTTGGATACAAGACTAACATTTTGGCGGGGAGTATCTCCCTGCCTCAACGACCTATCTCGGCGAGTCTTACCCCAATAACAACTTGGCAATCACATGGGGGGGAGGGGGGTTGACCTAACTCGTGCATATCGCGCATCGGTTGATGATACCTAACGTGCATTGAGCAGACTGTTGGGCCTTGAGGTAGTTATAACAAGAGCATTTAGAAGAGCGTGCGCCCCGAGGAGCAACGACCCCGCCTCTCGCTCACATATTCTCAACTTTGCGACTCTCAGGTTGGTGAAATACTGTCCTAGACCAACTATCATCAGCCTGCTCACGATCCAAATCTTGGCAAGGCATTGTCCATAATCGTTGAAGGATATCAAGTTGCTCATCCAAGAATTCTTTTGCACTCGTAGTCATAATGCGTGAGGTTATATACCCGGCAGCCTGGAGTTCGTTCTTGCGGATTGAGAAGGCACCAGCAATGTCTGGTGGACTATCGAGTTCGAGATCCTCGTCGTTGCTTGGCATTAGCGAGCCTCCTCGTGTGAAGGGGACCTTTCGAAGTTCAGCAAAGACGTCGACTAGTTGCTGAAGAAAAATCCGACGACGAGGCTCTGGACTGGTCTCTAGTGCTTTTCTGGTTAACGGCTGGCCTTTAATTTGTTCCATAATTATAAAGACCTGAAGCCCCGAGGCATGTCCACAGAGTTGGCTCCTCCCGTAGGCATATACTCGGGGAACAGGAATATTCATCTTGCGCCGGATGTATCTGCAAAGAGAGAGTCAGTGCAAGACTGAGGTAGTACGTCAAGGCTGAAAGACACTAACTGCATTGTACAAGCTTCGCTTCGTACTTTGTCCCACGCATCGTGCACTGCTGGCTCAAGAGGAAGCCGCACGACGCGCGTAGAGCCGTCAGTAAACTCGAGGACGAAGCATCCATTAAAACTACCCCGGTACCGAGCCTTAATTTCACATTGCAGACCCTTGCTGTGGTGCTGAGTCCCGAGTGCCCGGATGGCATCTTGGTCAATTGAGCGGAAGAAGGTGTCGCTGCGACGATAGATCTGTTGCTCCGTCAAAGGCCATGTGGGTTGAGGCGTCGTAATTGCTGCTGCTGCTGCTGCTGCTGCTGAATGTCGAAAACCGGGGATGAGGGTTACTAGGAATCGCAAGATATTATGAAAGAATCTAGTGGAGGATGTCTAGATCATTGAGAAAGATGAGAGGCTGTGTTGAGAAAACAAGAACATGGCTTTACGGAGAATGGGAGCTTGTCGTTCGGCAAACCATCATCTGTTGTTGATGGAACATGGGGGCCACGACCTCAACCTTGATTGGTCACGTGTTGTAATGAATGGCATTGGGAGCTGAAGGCTCATACGGCTGAATTTCAGGGCCCGTTCCCGCTTCTCTCTCAAATTTCCCGACACAATGAGCTACCTAGCCGTGTATGTTGTATTATCGCAGTGAATAAATGCACTTTGGCTTAGGCTGAAACCAACCTTGCGGAGGTGGGACTGTAAGAAGAAGTCTAGAGTTCCTGTAACTAGATATGGGGGCCCCTCACGTTTGTACTATCGCCCTTCGTGTTGCTTCGCTCCATGCGAGAAATTAAACGGCCTGATGCTTTGTGCGTCTTCGAGATCAAAGACACGCTAGAGGATGAGGAGAAGGAGAATATCGCCTCATTCTCATACTATGCGGCCACTGGCTCTCCTTTACCCCAAGGTCGACGACTGACGGCCGTGCACATTTATCAAGAAAAGAACGAGACACCAGAACGGCGGCGGGGGTGGGGCGCTGACGATATCATCATAAAGATAGTAAATGATTATCTTAAAAACATAGGAAGATCTTTAGAGGAGACTAATCTAAGAGCTTTGTTGTCCTGGTGTCTTGTTTATTTTTTTTTTGCTTGACCTGCCTCCCCACCCTCCTCTATCACCTGCGAAAGTCCTCCTTCTAAGCCGATCAACCGCCAAGCCTCTGCATCATGAATGAAGCAAACAATGTAGAAGAGCTGTTCTCGACGCCGACCACCCACTCCAGCTCTTGCGCAAGCCCACCAGTCTCCATGGAAGAAGAAATTAAGAGACTGCGAGAGCAGATACGGGAGGTGAAACACCTACGCGAAGAGGAGCAACGCCGATATAAAGAGGCGGAACGCCAATACAAAGAGGAGAAACGCCTACGCGAAGAGGCGCAACAACGACGTGAAGCTGCTGAAGGCCGCGCCCTCAAGGAACAACGCCTATACGAAGAGGCGAAACGCCTACGCGAAGAGGCGCAACAACGACGTGAAGCTGCTGAAGGCCGCGCCCTCAAGGAACAACGCTTACGCGAAGAAGCCGAAGAGCGCGCAGGCACATCGCGACTATCGACATTGTAAGCATATCTCGAATCATGCTATTCGCTTAGCCTTAATGTTAAATTAATAACTAACCGTGCCCTCACGATATAAGGGGACGCAATGAACCCGACTGGGCGAATTTATCCTCGATGAATTATCCCGTGGGCCATATTTGCAATAGAATAAGAATATATCTAGGATAAGCTTTCCTTAAGTCTATCCTTTTTTTCCTAAGCTGCCTTTCTAAATCCAAATCAATTAGAATATATGAGATCTATACTTCGCCCTATTAGCAGTAAGATTAGGCTCTTATTTTGCGAGTAAGATATTATAGAAAATGCTATCCGGAAACTAATAGATATAATATATAATAACTTATCGCTAAGGGGTTATCTCGGCCTTAAAGGAATAGTGACCTTTAGAAGCCTTATGAAAGTTAATATTACCGATGATTGCTTCTCTATATCGATAGAGTAGGAGTTAATTAGTTTTAAATCGCCTAGCTGGTTAACCTAATATCGACGGAAGGCACGGGGGAAGGGTAACTAAGTAGATTAATTCTATATATATTAGACCTTAGATAATTAAAATATTCTTATTATTGCGATTGAGTATAAGGCGCTATATAAGTTAAGTCGCGATTAAATTATTACTAGGCTAGCCTTAGAGATCTAGCCGGATTATAATATAATTAACTAGGAGGGCAAAGGATATAAATTCGCATCGAGGCGACTTATTATTACTATTATAACCTAGCTCTTCTCTTATATAATAGGCAAAGGGGTCTAGTATAGGTATATTATCACCGGGGAGGCATATGTTTTTCTCTATATCCTAGATGACCCTTCCTATATCTATTACTTCGTCTATGTGCTAAGTCTCGACGTCTAAGATAATAATGAGGCTCGATTCTATTATACTACTATTATGTAAGTCTTTGCCTTTATGCTTTACGCCATCTAATCGCCGCTGCCCTCTTAAGACTAGCATAACGCTACTAAGCATCTCGATATATAGGCCATAGAGTATAAAGATATATTGCGGGATATCCCGGCTATAGATTGGAAGCCGCGACGCGAGACTCCTTATAAGGCGCAACGGTAGACCGGGTTTATACGCTCTCCGATCCGGACACGCTCGCGATGCTTGCCGCCCCAGGATAGGGCACGGCGGCCAAGCGATGACGATGACGATGAGAGCCCGCCCAACCCAACCATTGGTCGCGGAGGTCCCTTGCCGAGATCAACAGGTGTCGGGTCGAGCAAGGTGCAGGAGCATGACAGAAGCGCAGCCTCACAAGAGGGCACTAACGTACGACCAAATATTCGGGACTAACCATACTGCACGCATGAGTATCTCCGTAGGCTCGCATTTAGTGGCCTAATAGACCAGAAATGCCCTAACTTAGCGGACTATAGCAATATATATATAACTCTTAGCGAGTTTCTCTATCTAGCAAGGGACTAACTAGTAATTGATCTTAGGAAGGATATTAATTACGTGCTACTCTATATATCTAGATTACGTAGATCTCTCTTTAAATTTTATCTCTCGTTATATAGCTATATACTTATGGCGAAAGGAGTAGAGGGCATAGATACTGAGGAATTACTCTATGAAAGTAAGATATATAGTTATCTCTAGGACCTCTAGGGGGAGTTTATTCTGGTCTGTCTCGGTGTTATTAACCTTATTATGCCCTATTACTTTAATTGCGGTATATATAAAGACTTTATATTCCTTAGTTATAGCGGGCGTTTAGTGTTGAGAGAATTAAAAGAAGTTAATGCGGATATCGTCAACGAGATTTTTACCGCGCTAGGTCGAATCTATTAGCATGGAGTCCTCTACCGCGATGCTAAGCTACGCAATGTGCTCTACGATAAAAGCACTAGCAGATGTATGATAGTGGATTTGATGCTAGCGGAATTTCACGCCCGATAACCTCTAGGACCCATTAACGTTAACAGACGAGATCAAAAGAGGAGACTGGCGCCAGGAAAGCATGCGAAGGACGTTTTTGCTGCTGAGGTGCAGTGCTTGCGGGCTCTCCTGACACGATATGGGCCCAGGGTCTGATGACCACCCATGCCTCCAAGCACTTCATCGGCAGGTGGCCTAATGAATTCTACCTGATGTAAGTAACTACTCACTCTCCTACGCTTCCTGACTTGAACTCTGAGTACTTATGATATATGCTATATCAGTGAGAAATGACGAGGCAGGGGAGCAAGATACCTGTCGACATGAGATGTTGACTTTGAAAGGCGCTTAGCCCCGACCACCACAGGTCGGGCTCCAGCTTGCGAACTCGAAGGAAGGGTGGTCCCGACTCGCTCAGCCGGGGACAGATGCTTCAGAAGCTTAAGGACAACAGGACAACAGGACAACAGGACAAAGAACATGGAGAACAAGGAGACTGTGGGAAAAGATGTATGTTTTACGAGTAAATTCACGAGTTTTGCCTTTTATTATAAAATGCCTGCACCTTTGCCATCCACTCACTGGCTCGTCGGTCTTCCTCATCGTCGTCGTCAGTAAAGAGATTATTTTCTCCGAGGTACTTGGTGTAGCGCTCAGAGCTTTTTAGCAACCTCTGGAGCTCCAGCTGGTTCTGTCCATTGCAGAAATATTCAGGGACGACCTCTTGACGCGGTTCCGTGAAGATCTTGGGGTAGATGAAGTTATAAAATACACTGACGAGGTGCATCTATGTGCGGAGGTGATGGGGGGACGACCACCTCAGTGTTGACACCTCTCTCTCCTGACGGAAGAAGAGACACTGCACCTACCTAGGTACCATACATTTGATCATATCACGTGAGGGCGCGATCGCGATTGAACCCAATGCATCTACTGTATCTTACATGGCGCGCGTCACGGCGCGGCTCGTGTAAAAACATTGAGAATAATCGGCCGAAGCATACCCTCCACCCCGTATCAATCTGCATCGAAGCTCTCGGAGCCGCACGGGGACAATCACAGGGTCATCCAGTTCTCGGCCGTGTGGGGCTACCTACCATAACAAAACCCCCCTCTAAATCTATCACGCCGTCCATCTATCATAACCAACGGTGACAACGATACATTCACGATGGCCTCAGCATCTGCGCTCCATCGTCATCCCTCATCTCTTGAGAGCATCATTGACTATTCATTGCGTCCACCCATGAGTTCGGCCGACCGCACCTCGGCCAGTCGCCGGTTCTACCAACTCATCAACCATTTCGATGGCGACAAAGGAATCAATGCTAAATATGACCAACTCAAGCTTATCCGGTATACCTACGAGTTTTCGACATCTCAACAATCCAAGGATAATTTCTTGTACGCCTTGTTTGAATCCGCCGGGATTCCCATCCATGCAGACGACGACATTGACTTGAGCGATTCAACTCGAGAGGCCGAGCTTCGAAAGTCTCTGGTCGACTTTGCCCAGTATCTCTTTGACAACTTCTTTCTTCCGCGTAGGATCAATAGTTCTTGCATGCCTAGCGCTCACGCTCACTTATACCTCCAGTCAAAGCATCTACCAGAAAGACTCCTCAACCTTCACCAGCCTCCCACTCGGCCGCCGTCATGAGAACGCAAGGCCAGGGGCAAGAATCTGCTGACACTCCACAGCGGATAGCCGCTCTTCGACGCACCTGTCTCATCCGGGATCGTTATCGGTGTGTCATCTCCCGCAGGTTCGACCAGAACGAGGCTTGGAAACGCTTCCTGGCACAACATCGTGGGGGCAGCCAGGCTCAAGACCAAGACGGAGCTTCTTTGACAGGAGAGAAGGTTGAAGACCTCGAGGTGGCACATATCCTCCCCCACTCACTTACTCGAGTTAATTCTTCTGGGAAACTGGTATGGACTCTGGCTCAAAGCCGCCCGCCGCCCTTAATCGCTGCTGATTCTTCCCTATTAGGACCCCTCTAAAGCGGCAGCACTATCAATTCTCAACATGTTTGATTGCGGGGCGGCCTACCTGATTGAGGGAGCTGAGATTGACCGGCCAGGGAACGCTCTAACTCTCACTCATAACCTGCACGTGTTTTTTGGTGACTTCCGAATTTTCTTTACGCCTGTCGAACAGCAGCCACACACTTACCTGATAGATACTCTTATCCCATCAAGTTTCATCGACGGAATCCCTGTTACTCGGACGCTTTACCTGACAGAAGAACGAACCATTGATCCCCCATCACCTCGCCTGCTTGCAATCCACCGTGCCATTGCCCACATCCTGTATCTTTCTGCAGCGGGAGACTACATCGATGATATTCTGCGGGACGCCGAAGAGCCTGGCGCTCGAGAGGACGGCTCTACAGAATTGGAACATCTCGTGAGGCTTGGGCTCGGCGGCTGGTCAGTGGGTCAAGTTCACGGGTAGATGTGTTTCTATCAACAACTCAGCAACAATGTTTCCCCTAATAACTTAGGGGCTCGCTAAGCCCTTGGGTCAAAGAAAAAAACGAGACACCAGTACAAACATGTTAGCTTATCCTTCTCTATTTATTGAATTTAAGAGGAGTTAGTCAATGCTCCCTACCGTCCCGTTGTCTCGTTTATTTCTTGGCCAGCATGCCGCCTTTGAAAAGCCCCGCCTCTGTGTCGATGCTCTCGGGAACCCCCATTGCTAAAGTTCCCCTCAGCCACGTCGACGTCTAGGGGCTGGAGGCCTACCCCAGGCAATGATAGCGACAACGGTGACCGTGAATAAATCTTACTGGTATAAAACGTTTTCTGCACTGCATCGTGACGGTCGTCGCGCAGGTAACTCGCTTCCTGGCGTATTAATGAGGCCGACCACCGTTCGACAGGGCCAGCAACAATATGTGCTTGATATGGATGGTTATAGGTAGTCTAAAACACCACAACAAACATGTAAACAACCTAAGCTTGTTCGCTTACTCCCTTCCTAAACCAACTACTCTTGCTCTGCCGCTTCAGCTGTTCTCGAGACTTGATCCCCAGCTCCCTAACCCCCTCGTCACCGCAATTCGCCCACCTATCCAACAGATCCTTGGCCTGGATAATAACATCATTATCCTTCGGATTATCAGCCTTGGAGAGAAGATGATCGACGAGTTCAAAACACATATAGTCAGCCCGTCCAGCCTCCTCACCCGAAGCGACGTCGTATCCAGTCTCCTCTGCCAACCTCACCGCGAAGCGAACAAACTCTCTCCTATTCGGCCAATCGTTGATGTCGTTCTTCAAACGTGCAAAGTCATTGTGATATGGTCGTCGACGCGAAGCGAGTGTCTCTGTCATCTGGCGGAGCTTCGATATGAATTCGGTTTCTTCTTCAGGTGATCCTCCGGGGAAGGGGACGGGGAGGATGGCAATCTTCATTAGGGTCGAGTTGGGTAGAAGGACGGGCGTCTTTCCTTCCATCTTCTCGTTGTGCTGACGGACGCGGACCTCTTCCGTCTTTAGGATGATTCGCTCAATAAGAGGGTAACAGTTCTCGCGCCAGCTGACCCAAGATTCGCGACTCCGGAACCGGTCCTCACACAATCTCAGAACGATCCTCTCGATCAATTCATCCTCTCCCATTGGCAGAAGAATCTCGACAGCATCAAGCAAAAAGTCCTCCAAAGTGTGGTTAGTGATCCTCTTGCCCTCCTCAAGCTTCGACTGGGTCTCATGGCTGGGCTTCTGCAGCGCGAGGACAGAGCTCCAAAGTCCAAACTTGAACGCGTCCACGCCCTGGTTGTCGAACTGTGCGAGCCAATGCTTTCCGGGCTTGGAGTTGACGAGGTCACGGTTTTTCCTGATGACTTTTGTGACCCTCCTAATTTCTGGCGTCGGGTTGACATTAGTAAACGCTACAGAGCGGATCATGTCGAAAACGGAGAGTGGCATGTAGGCCATGAGTTGGTTAAAGATGGAAGAGAGCATCGTGATGTTGACCGGCATCTTAGGAAGTTCCTCGCCTTCGCCGAGGAAAAACTTATTCTTTGCGAGGAAGAGCTTCATCCAGCGACTGTTGTTGACAGCCGACTGTTCCAGCGCTGTCATGATGAGTTTCGCAAGCCGTCCCTTGTCGTCCTCGTTGAGCTTGACCGAATTGGCTTGCTCGACCAGAAGCGCCAGCAGAGGGGTTTCCTCGCTAACAGCAGGTAAGGCAGCGCCATCCTCTTCAGCAGCGACCCAATCCTCCTCTTTCATAGACCGTCGTTCGTTGAGGTCCGCGACAACAGGCACAATATACTTTTCGAGGGCGTCGAGAATGTGCGAGCGTAACTCTGGAGGACAAGTTGGCTCTTGCATGGCGCTGATCAAACTGCTGGTGATGGTGATGCGAATGTCAATGTGTCGTGCCTCTGCCAGCAGACCAACAAGAATGTTAACAGACGACGAGGCGTTGATAAACAGGTTGTTCTGCAGAATTTGACCAAGCATCTTGACCGTGGTAACCTTGATCCAAGGAGTTCGAGGCTTCTTGGCCTCACCATCAGCCTCCTTGGACTGGTCCGTCTTTTCTTCTTCTTCTTCTTTCTTGTCCCAGATCTCGTTCTGCTGTCGTAGTCTCTCCGCCATAGCACCACCCATGTTTTGTAGGATCTCCTTTGCCGCCTTTGCCGGAAGGGATGAAAGAAAAGCCACGCTGAGGAGCTGCCGATGCCATGCAGAACTCTCTGCGGCACCCTCATCGTGAAGGACAAGATCTCGGATGAATGGAGACGCCAAAGCTGGCTGATCAGAGTCGGCAATGCTCTCGATAACTGAAACAATGTCTCTCATGTGCACACGCATCGCCTCCGATCCCAGACGCGCCCGCATCTGGTCCAGGAGGAACCTCGCCAGGTATGCCAGCTGCGTAGGGGAGATGGCCGTATATGCCAGCTTCCTATAGGCAAAGAGGCCTGAAGCTTCAAACTTGCGAGATCTTCCAATAAGAGCTGTGGAGGGTGAGGCATCACGAAGGGCATCAGATGTCGGGTTCCGAACGATGGCCTCTGCCTCGATAAGAGTGTCCATGGTCGGCTTCCAAACCGTCTCAACCATGACCGTCTCGCACTTTGTGAATTCAGACGCGGTGCACCTTTTGAGCTTCTTCAAGAAACCCTTGACATTGTCGAATCTCTTTTCTGCAACGGTTTTCAAGAGGCCGATAACATTGTCCCAGTCCCGGCGCATGAATCCAGGTTCTCCAACTGCCATGGTTGCCGTCTCGAGGAGGTTGATGAGGATCCTGTTTGCACGCACCATGTGTTCCTTGTTTAGTGACGATGTGAACGACACTGCGTCCTCTGGAGTTTTGACGCGTTCCTGTGGCATGGAACCCAAGAGTGCTGCGATTTCCTTTGTAGAAAACACCTTTGGGCCGTACAACTCTTTGCACGTCAAAGTGTCCTTGGTAAAGCGGCGTGCCCACAGGACAGTATCTCCGAATGTCTCAATGTCATTAGCGGCGACGCATAGATTCAGTGCCGACATGGCCCAAAAGGCGCGAAGTCCTGGCTCTCGAGCCTGTTGAGAGTTGACCCTCCGCTCATGGATAAGGGCACGAGCACGTCCAAGCCAGCCTTGGTGCTCATTCTCGGTCTTGGACATGCGGATGAACACCGCTCTAGCAACCTCAACATCCGCAAAAGTGCTAAGATCCGGTCTCTGAGGTTGCGCGATGACCGAGTAGCTGGGCCCAGGGCTCAGGAAGTCGCTGCTTGGATGGGCCTTGTCCAGTCTCTCAAACAGCTGCATTGCCTTTTTAGCGTCGATCGACAAGAACAAAGCAGCCGGCCAAAGACCTTTTTCGGCAGTCAATTTCTTCAACCGAGCAAGGCCAGAGTCTGATTCGTCGTCGATATCGATCTTGTCGTATCCTTTGGCGTAGAGAAAGAGAAGCTGTAGAAGCTCGTATCTCGCCTCCTGATCGAGCTTCTTAGGGATAACCATGACATCGCGGAGCGCGTCCACGCCATCCCGTCGCTGGTTCGAGGGAGATAGCTCAATAAGCTGTATCAAGTCGCTCTTGAACCGTTCCTTGACATGGCTGTCCACAGGCGCCTCGTACCACCGGTCGATTGTATACTGTACAGGCCCGGAAGTCTTCCATAGGCTAAGCTGATTCGAGATGTACTTCTTGTGCTTCTGGATGCACTGAATCACAAGATGAAGATACTTCTGTCTCGTTTCGTGATCGAATCGTCTCTTGAGCAAGCGTTTGAGCAGCGGCATGACCAACTCATCAACAAAGTCATTGGGGACCCTGATTTCTCCCTCCTTGGCGAGGAGGGTGTTCAATATTTCCTCAGTAAAGGCCATATTACCTAAAAACAGTCTCCTCTGCGACGAGAAGGTCAAATCCTTGCCACGAGAAAAGATGTCTTGGAGGAACTTCTTCTCATGTTGCTCGCGGTGTCCAAGGGACAGTTTCTTCTGCTGCGGTGGCGTCCATTCGACATGTCGTTGATCCTCCCACTCCTTCACTACTTCCATGGTACACGCCGGCACAATGTTCTGATAGAAGTCTCTCAACGGGCGATCATCCTCGTTCCCATTGCAGAGCAGTTCCACAAGCTCCCCAAGGGCCTTGCGTCTTTCAGGTCTCGCCTTCTCAGCCGAAGCAGTACGTCCTAGAGCCTTGCACATTGCACGAACGTCCTTGACGCTGAACTCGGCCATCAAGTGGGCGAGCCCAGGAGCTCCGCCGACAGCGTCCCATGTTGGCTGGAAGCGGTCTCCCCGACGGAGGGCCTTGGTGAATTGGCGGATAGCGGCCTTGCGTTTACTTGCGCTGTCTGTCTGTCGTAGCTCACCCACAACCTCGCTGCTGTCGGGGCGAGTCATGTTCGCTATTGACGTTGATGACGGTGATGAGTCGAAGTGTTGGTTGCCTAGTATCGTGTCAGCCGAGTTCTTAAGCGACCACGTCAGCACAGCCTCACCGCTATGCTCCTTCTGTTACTGTGCCTCTCAATTGAAGATGAACCCTATCTAAGGAATGAACCAACAGTTATTGACAGGGTCTAAAGTAACCTTCTAGATTTAGCTCTTCCATCTTGGCGTCGTTATCTTTATTGTTATGGGGCTGTGGCCAAGCACCCCCGGGGCGTGACCATTCTCTCCCGTTTGCTTTCAGAGTAAAGAGCTTGCATCAGGCGTTAGTTCAGATGAAATGGTATGTAATTCCTGAAATTTCAGGATGATGTTGTAAAGAATGGATTCTTTCTTATAATGAGTTCTTCTCTGTTTGCAGCATTAGCACACGCGACACTGACTGACCTAGCACGTGCCTGGGTCCTGTCCGAATCGTTCAACACTGGAACCCGCCTATTCGCCAACCTAACAAATGGATCTCTATACATCTTCGACATCAATTAGCATCACTTTGGTATCCAATTGACACCCGCAGGTGCTCCATGGCAGAATGGCAAGCTCGAGTGTCATCAAAAGGGTCTCGCAGACCACAGGTTCATACAGGGTTCATCTCAGGTAGCTGCTAATCGTACAATCCAACAAGCCTCTAGCTCAAGCACCAAACTTCTTGTCCTTGTCCTCGATAAAGAACTCCTTGCCCGTCGATTCCTTGTACTTGTCGCGGATAAAGTCCGAGATGGCTTCATCCTTGGCCTGCTCGGCGGCGCTCTCGTTGCTCTGGTCGCCTTGTCCGAGGAACTTTTCCTGCACGTAGTCGACAGCTAGAAGAGGGTTGGTTGTCGGCGCTGGTTCTGCTTTGAGTGTTTGGGAAGCTTACCCTTGTCAAGACCATCCTCGTTCTTCTCGCCCTGGGCACCACCACCGGCCATGCCGTTGAGCTTGTCCATGAAACCACCTCCGCTGCCAGACTCTTGGTTCTGGTTCTGGTTCTGGTTCTGGTTCTGGTCGGCGTCCTTGCTTCCGCCTCCAGTGAACTTGTTGAGTAAATCCATGATGATGATTGAAGAGGTAAACGGTAGAATTAATGTATTTCAGTAAGGAGAATCTTGGAATAGAGTATACAAGTTTCAGGTATGATGTCGAGAAAAGACAAAAACCTCACAAGACCGTCCCCCACGACATCCTTATATAGGTAGGTAGCTACGCGGCACAATCGTCACACACGGCAGGAGGCCGCACAAGGCGGGGTCAACCAAGGAAGGAAATTCTTGATCGCGGGCGGGAAAGATCCACTGACGCAAAGGGTTGCACTTAAGGTTGTTAGACCAAGGAAGGAATTGGAGACACGACACGGGAGATGGGAGCTGAAAAGATGCCCACCAGTGACGTTGACGTCGTTGACGTCGTTGGCGATTGGCTGCCCACTTCAGCTGTGCAGGTGGGATAAGGTGCGGCGTTCCAAGGCTCGCGTGCCCCATCCCATCCCATGTTCCCTTGTTAGCTGAGCAGGGGAGCACCGAAATGGGAAGTTTATCGAGGCTGTGATTCACTTTTGTCAAGGTGGAGGTCTCCAAGAATCGGGAAGTTGGCTTTTGAGGCCGTGATTCACAGCCCCTGGGACAACCTCAGATTCTCCTCAGATTCTCCTCAGATTATGTGGGGCGTTTTTCAATTTCGTACAGTGTCTGCACACAAACCCCCACCGTGCGTGCTTCTGTTGTTAAAAATGGGTCCTTCTTATACTTCCTTTCTCGGCTCAAAGTACACACAGTGTGTGCATAAGCTTCTACAGTGCAAGGCACGGTGCACGCCCGAAAACACCAAATTGGGTATCACGGCGCGCATTGGGAAGATGAGCGAAAATGTGGTGAAGAATGTGGACGGACAGAATGGACACGACCAAGTAGCAAGTAGTGATTAGACCATGCACAATTAACAGATGGGAACAGCAAGTGCGTGAACTAGCTTTCTATTAGGGGTCATTATAGCTATTCACATGAATTGAATCCTTTTGTATCCGTAAACCCTTTTCATTACCATGCATTCCTCGTAACCTCGTAGCCATTTTCCATGTTCCTTCGTAGCCATCATCCTTTGTCAAGTCCATCCAGTCATGTCGAGTCCACCCTACATGTAAGGGGTGTACATGCCATCCTCGTCGACCACGGCCTGGCATCGCGCAGGCATACTCTCAATCAGCTTCATCAGCTTCTCCTCCTCCATCCAGGCCCAGCTCTCGATGGCTTCAACCACGGCGGTGCGGCCTCGGAGGTGGGCAACCTGGCGGTCTTCTTCGATCTTCGTCTTGAACATGTCCCAGGCGACGGTCATGAGGTCAAGGTCGGGCGAGCCGGGAGGCAGCTGGAGAACCTCCATGTTCTGGTTCTTGAGCTCGGTGCGGATCGTAGCGTCGGAGTGCGCAGTGGGGCGGTGTTCCATGCAGTACTTGGCAGTGTCGGGCTGCTGCTGGACCCAGTAGCTGATGGTGGGGAGAACCCGATCGGAGTGGTTCTTGGCGTCGATGGTGCCCCAGCTTGGGTCCCAGAAGACGCCAGGACCCTTGCCCTTGAGACCGGAGAAACTGGCCCAGAAGGTGTTGCCGTCCTGAAGATGGGCATCGTCGTCGATGATGCAAGCCGGGTCGCGTTCCTCGTGGATTGCGCGGGTGACATAGATGCGAGCGTGAGGTCCAGTCATGATGCGGGTCTCGCCAGACCAGACGACGGCCTTCCACTGCTCGACAGTCCAGTCGAGGTGGTCTTCGGCCCAGGCGAATCGAGCCTGGCGGATGTCTTCGTTGATGTTGGGTCGAAGGAGAGCGGGATATCGGTCGTACCCGGCATCGTGGAGCGCCTTGCGGATGGTGGCAGGTCTGCATCTCCAGCCAAGGCAGGTAGCAATCCGGTTGCACTCCATGCGGCGAGCGGCTCTGGTACCAAGGGTAAAGAGAAGGAGGATTTGAAGTTGGGGACGGGTAAGGCTGGGGGTTTGGCCTCTGAGGTTCTGGCCCTGAGGAACGGTGACACCCTCGGTGATCAGGATTGCGTACTGCAGCTGACGTTGGGTAAAGTTGAGAGTGACAGCCATGCGGTTGTAGCTCCATCCAGCTGAGTGATAGAGTAGACACTTTCGCTTCTGCTCTGCGGTGATAGGCTCGGGGGGAGCAATCATGTTGTTGTAGGTGCGGAGCTTGGCCAAAAGACCATCCAGCTGAGATCTCTCACGGCGATGCTGCTTGAGGGCCATCTGCGAGGCCTGGTGACAGTTGATGACAGCGGGTGTAAGTCGAGCTCGGTGTCTCGCAAACTGAGCTTGGCGCATTGGGTCGATGGCGAGCTCGCTGGAATGAGTCTGCAGCTGAGTGAGGGCGAGGACGGTGAGGTCTGGGGCGAGGGGAATGTTGGGAATTTCAGATTGAAAAGACGCCATCTTGACACAATTGATTGGAATTGTTCAATGAAACGAAGATGAACAATGATGTTGGTGGTTTGGTGTTTGGTGTTTGCGTCTTTGAGATGGAAGCCAAGTACTTGTACCTGAGAAGTGTGGTGGGGGAGTTTTTGTACCTGGTGGTTTCTGCTGGTGGATCAAAATCAATTTAGCAAAAGTGGGGACCTTGAGGGGTGCGTTTTTCGTGGTGCCGTGGGCGTGGCTCAAGCGAGAGGGCTTCAGGGCTGTCTGTGCTCTGTGGCTTGGCCGGCTGAGTCAACGCGACAGGGTAGGTATGACGCATACTGGGACCGCGACAACCTTCCACCTCGAAAAAAAGTTCAAGTATCGCGACAAGACGCTCCTTGAACAGAGTCTTGATCCCCATCATTGACTTTCACCCGCGATAGACAGTAGAATAGTCATCGCAATGGCCAAGGCTAACGAGGATATCCTCAGGCGTCCCCTGTATCGTAAGAAATAACCCCTCACCCCGCCATTATTGCCCCTCAGATGGCTAACTGGGATCGTCAGTCTATGATCTACCGCCAGAGGTCTTGGATACCTTGATACTCAAGTCCGATGCCGACACCGAAGCCATCGTCGAATCGTCCATCTCGTCTCCCTCCAAAAGCCCTTCCGCATCCGACAGCAACCTCGTTGGTTCCCAGGCTTGTTCCCTCTGTGGTCTTACATTCACCACCGTGATAGACCAGCGGGGTCATCTCAAGTCCGACTTGCACCACTACAACCTCAAGCAGAAGCTCCGAGGCCAGAAGCCAGTGTCAGAGGTCGAGTTTGAGAAGCTCATTGGGGACTTGGATGAGTCTTTGTCGGGCTCGGACTCGGACTCGTCGGACGAGGAAGAGGAGGACAAGCAAGAGTCGACACTTACAACACTCCTAAAGAAGCAAGCAAGGTTAGCAGATAGAAGAGAGGACACAAATGGAGATGAAGAAGAAGACGATACTGCGGGTAGGAAGGGTCGTGGCAAACCACCCCTGATCTGGTTCAGTTCCCCTGTGCTCCCAGAGAAGACCTACTTTGGCATGTATCGTGCCATCCTCACAGGCGAAGAACAACGGAACCAAGACCTGGTCGAAGTCCTCAAGAAGAAGCAGGTCGAGCCAATCTCGATACCCAAGATGCCCAAGGACGGTTCGATACCCGAGATTGCCTACAAGGGACCTCACATCTTCCTCTGCATGATCGGAGGTGGTCACTTTGCAGCCATGGTCGTGTCTCTTGCGCCACGACCAAACAAGAATGGCACAACCATGAACCGAGAAGCGACGGTGCTGGCCCACAAGACGTTCCATCGGTACACGACACGACGAAAGCAGGGTGGCTCGCAGTCGGCCAACGACAACGCCAAGGGTGCGGCGCACTCAGCTGGTTCAAGCCTGCGACGATACAACGAGCAGGCCTTGGTGGAGGATGTTCGGAATCTGCTTCAAGACTGGAAGGCTTTGCTTGACACATCAGAACTTCTCTTCATCAGGGCAACGGGTGTGACAAACCGGAGAACTCTTTTCGGCCCATACGAGGGTCAGGTGTTGAAGCACAACGACACTCGGCTGCGAGGTTTCCCTTTCAGCACGCGACGAGCAACACAGAATGAGTTGATGAGATCGTTCATCGAGTTGACGCGACTAAAAGTCCGTGAGATTGACCCTGCCGAGGTTAAGAAGGACCCCGAGTCTGTTGCGACTCCGACAAAGACACAGTCGAAGCCTTCAAAGCCCAAGTTGTCAGAGGAGGAAGAGACGGCCTTGCTACATACCTCTCAGCTTCAGGCCTTCACACGGAGAAGCAAAGTCCCTGCCCTCCTCTCGTACCTCAAGAACAATAACCTCTCACCCGACTTTGAGTTCCAGCCTGTTGAGCAAAACCATCACGCCCCGCGACCACTCCATCTTGCTGCAGCCCAGAACGCTGCACCACTCGTGCAAGGGCTTCTGGTCCGAGGTGGCGCTGATCCCACGATCAAGAACGACGAAGGCAAGACTGCGTTTGAACTTGCCGGCGAGCGGGCAACCCGTGATGCTTTCCGTGTGGCGCGGTCAGAGCTTGGAGAGGCCAAGTGGTCGTGGGACTCAGCCAAGGTGCCGCCTCCGATGACAAAGGCTGAAGCCGACAAGCGTGATGAGCGAGAGAAGAAGGAGGCGGATACAAAAGAGGCGGAGCGACGGCGCGCGGAGGAGGAGAGGCTGCGGAGTGAAGGGCCCAAGGTGCCTGAAGGTCGGAAGCAAAAAGGCAACACTCTCTCAGCGGGATTAACAAAGACGCCTCAAGAGAAGAGAGAGGCTGAGTCAAGAGGGTTAACACCAGAGATGAGGATGAGGTTGGAAAGGGAGAGAAGAGCGAGGGCAGCAGAGGAAAGGATACGGAGGATGCAAGGTGGTAGTTAAGCAGATCACAGAGAAGAGTAGTGGTACTTTTTAAGGCAGGATAAAAGAGCATCTTCTTGAGCCAACTTCTTTTTGATCATTCCCTAATTGTGTTGCATCTCGTGGTCAGTTCTATTGTAACAAGCTTATTCTCCACTCCATGTAAAGTTCAATGAATGAGCCCAATTAGGCAAACGAGTGTCAACGACAACTCAGAATATCGCTTGTCTACCTCACAACCTTCCCAGATAGGTAGGCAGTGCATGATTGATATATTCTTGAATTCTCCAAGTTTGTGAGAGGCGGAAGATTTACGAGCCCAGGGACAGACCCTCTCTTTCTGCTCTGTCTGCCTCGATGGCCACCTGTAATTACCTCCCAACACGATCCGAATGGCAGCTCTCAATTGCTGCCCTGAAATTTTCAGAGGCAACATGGCCTAGATAGGTCTGCACTCCCTCTCCGAGACGTTTATATGGCATGGATCGAGGCGCACGTGGCCATTTATCGCGCTTTTGTTATCACGATGCGTAGTATAACGAGACATTGTATACGTGCTCAAAATCATGAGGTTATATTGCAATTTCATTTCTAGATTAGTTCACAGCAGTCACCTCTTCCTACTGTGATACTTGTACGATA
This sequence comes from Fusarium sp. NRRL 66088, assembly GCA_013186415.1. Taxonomy (NCBI): domain Eukaryota; kingdom Fungi; phylum Ascomycota; class Sordariomycetes; order Hypocreales; family Nectriaceae; genus Fusarium; species Fusarium sp. NRRL 66088. The sequence goes on along the minus strand of JABCKD010000987.1, from coordinate 1,904 downwards.
CCAGTGCAGCATCAACACTAAACACGCTACGAACTCCAGAGGCGATCACAGCCGCTAGCAAAAAGTCCATCGGGTCGAGGCCCAGTCAGTGTGACATTCTCTCCTTTCTCCATGATACACTTCTTCATACGGAAGTCGACGTAATCCTGCCCAAAGCTTGCATGCATAGTCATGGACAGCCATCGCCCCTCGACTGAATTCTCCACCATGACCGTAATAGGGCCATATCGGTAATTAGGCCCCATGTACGCCGGCCAATTGTACAGCTTGTCTTGTAGGGGGAGGTCATACATACTCTTAGTCGGCTGCGGCATGGACAAGTATACTACGTCCCGTCCATGGGCGTCCTTCTTGAACCTGAGGTACAGGTACTTGGTTTTGATTCCGGGGTTGATTGGCTTCGGCAGCTTAATCGTGAAGACCGTTTCTCCTTCCACATCGAGGTCTCGGAAGACGACGGGGGGATAAGGGATGATCAAGGGGGAAAGGTAGGACTCGATGATGTCGAGAACCTTGAGGCGATCTGTATCAGCCGTCTCGAGGGGCGTGGATGACTGCGTTGACTTGCGTTTAAAGAAGTTGAAAGGCATCTTGTGATGGGTGATTTTGCTTGGTTGTGTAGGTGTTTACTGTGTTGCTTTTTATAGAGCGGTGAGTTGTTGTCTGTGAAAAGGGCGTTAGCATTAGGAATAAGAGCTTTAAATAACAGGAAGATTGTTGATATTTTTAAGGTTCTGTATGAGCTGGAGAGGCAAGTTGTCCATAACAATGGTTGTTGTTCAGTCTTTGACACATACCTTGAAGTTAGTCTGCACATTGTCATTGTTGAACGTGAACAAGCCATTTCTTTCTTTATTGATTTTTTTTAAGTACACTTGTATGCCTTTTAACTCACTCATAATCTAACAATGGAATCCTAAGAGGACGTGAAGCGAAACTCAAATACGACAAGAATCACGACCGTTGAAAGCAAGCCTACATGGAATCAGTAAAACTACAACCCGTGAACAAGGGCCCAAGTTCCAGAACATGAGTGCCGCAGACCTTATCAACTATCCTGGAAATTATACGGCTACAGTTAGTCGCGAACTAGGACTGATGTACATAGCTTTGAAGCGTTGCTATGGAAGTTCTGAACCTCTAGAGATAAAGGTCTGACAAGGCTTGAGACAATGATTTTCCAACAAGAACAGATGGTATTGATAGACTCTACTTGATCGATTCCAAGTTTTGTTTAATTGCATATTATACCTGTACACTCGAAATTTTCCACCGACTGTTCCTCTGGATACACACACATCTGAGAGCTGGTGGCGTCTTTTGTGCAAGATTTGCCTTTTTCTTATTAACCTTTCATGGCTGCCGTTATAAAAGGCTCACAACATCCAATTGACTTTTACTGTATGATATCAACACATTCATTTGTATAGCTGTGCTTTTTGTTTTGTGGCTAATGGCGTCTTGGACACATCATGGTGCTCAACAACACCAACTCACATCCATCCCTCCACCAACCACCCCCGGCAAGTCTGAGCAACCATCTCACATCAAGTTTCTTTGTTGCTGGAAGTTTCAACCCATCCCAGTGCGCTGAAATACTACCATATATAGCAAAATAAGAAACAAAGACTCTCAGCCTCGGTATAATGTCAAAGAGTAAGCATTTTGCTTCGCCACAAGCTTCAACCCACCCCCTATACACAAGCCTCCCGAGAATCAAAGAGAAAGCCATCGCGTCAGGAATAGCACCAACGGTCAAGGATTGGGATTTACTCTAATGACGAAATCAACTACATGAGAACAAACAACTCCCCGGCATCCTTTCCTTCGGTCATTGAGGCAACTTGATAAAAGAGGAATAAACGTAATTCCAAGCCCTTTCAAGATTCGCCAAAGCCAAGGAA
>JABCKD010000982.1:0-43035 GCA_013186415.1 Fusarium sp. NRRL 66088 | reverse complement strand
TGACGGGTTCGACAGGCTTGACTGGCTTGGTAGGCTCACAGTGATCACCAGTGCAAGGCTCAACAGGAATGACAGGCTTAGTAGGCTTGTCATGGCAGTGATCTCCAACACAAGGAGGCTCAGGCTTGACGGGCTCGACAGGCTTGACGGGCTTGGTAGGCTTGTCGGGGATGCACTTATCGCCGCTGCAGTCGACAGGAGGGGGGATAACGCAGTCCTTGCAGGGAGGAGTGACCTTGACAGGAGGAGGAAGGATGACCTTGTCACCAGGGACGCAAGGCTTGGGAGGAGTGATAGGAGTCTTCTTGGGGGGAGGGACAACGACGCAGTCCTCCTTGCAGACATTGTAGGTCCAGCAGTCGTCGACACACTCCTCATGGAAGCACCAATCGTCGTCATAGCGGATGAACTTCTTCTGGTAGTCCTTGTGGGGGGTTCGGTCCCAGGTGCAGTCAGATCCGTAGCAGACGATGCGCTGGTTGCACTCCTCATCCTTCCAGTCGGCGTAGTGGCAGAGGCCAGACTCGCAGATGACAAGACGGTCCCAGTTGTTGTCGTGGCACTCGCGGGGACCACAGTGTCCATCCTCGCAGACAATCTGCCACTTGGTGCAAGTAGGGCAGTGAACCTGAGGAGCACAGTAGTTGCCGTAGCAAATGATCACGACATCGGTGGGGATAACAGCGATGACAGTGGTGACGGCAGTGACGGTGGTGGTGCCGTCAATGACCGTAGTGAGAGTGGCGGTGGTGGTAACAGGCGGCAGGGTCTCGGTCTCGACGGCAGTCACGGTGTTGGTAACGGTGTCGGTGGTGCCATCGGGGTTGAAGTCGATCGAGATGTAGAGGCTGAGGAGAACAGAGATGTCAACGCTCTGGCGGCGGCGGAGACGAGAGGAAGACCGGATGCCACCGCAAGCTTGGCTCTCATCACCAGGGCAGCTGATGTCGCAAAGGTCGGAGCTGACGATGTCCGTGGTGGCAACGCTGAGGGTGACACCGCAGTAGCAAGTGCTGGAGGATGTGTTAGTTGAGTCATGGTAGCAAGAGGGTTGAGATACTCACTTGTCGTAGGTACCAAAGTAGTTGGAACCCGCACAAGCAGCGGCGCAAGACTCGAGGGTGTTGTCCTCAGAGTCAGCAGCGAGGACGAAAGTCGGGAATCCGTCATCGGAACCGACACAGCCGAGGAATCTGAAGTTGCCGACAGTGTCAGGGTGGTCAGGCCCAGCAGTGCTGGTGCTGGAGGCGCTGGCCGAGGTGGCAGTGTCGGTGGCCGGCTCAGTGCTGGTGGCGATGGTAGACGAGTTGGTGAACTGAGTGGTGGAAAACTGGGCGGCTGCCAGGTTGCCCATGGCGAGGGCAAGTATCTCAGTGTAACGCATCTTGGATGGTGTTGTTCTCTGTTCTGTAGCGAATGACTAGGCGAAGTAACGACTGGGAAGGAAGCTCTCGGGAGAGGAGCGAAAGGAATCGAGGCCGATTGATGCTTGATGATGAGGGAAGGAAGAAGTTGAGATTTGGACGGACTCGAGGCCTCTCTTTATAGAGATTTCGACTCACACTTTTGAGCCGTATCTCCTCAGCTGTTCTCCCTCGTCGAGTTACCAAGTACGACCGTATGGTTCCAGAGTCTCGACGAATGCATCCACCAGGGCAGACACGGGCAAGAGGGCCCAGTCTGCCTGTGACGGTTGAGACATGGCGTTCCCTCCCAAGAGACAAGAATGTAAGCCCTCCTGCGAGTGGTCCAATCTGCCCCTGAGTTGTCTCACATGGGTCCTTCGAGGGAGATGTCTTCTGTGCCTTGGTTTCGCAAAGAATTCCCCGCCGTTCAAAGCTTACAGTACACCATCTTCTCTCTCTCTCTCACATTCTAAGATTAACCTAAATTCCAGATACGACTTTGTCGTAGATCGAGGCATTGCCTGAGCCGAACCCTCCCGGGAACCGTCGGCGGAGCCACAAGGCGGCCGCTGAAACATGGTTCTCCGAGCTCCCTTGGCTATCCCTCAACAAAGATTTCGGAGCCATTACGGCTGGACTACACCGACTTCGCTTGTCTCCAACGAATCCGGGCCGCACTGGATACCTCGTATGGCTGAAATCAGTTCTGTTGACACTTTTGCTAGTCGGCGTTCGGTAGATCGGCTTCAGATTCAACGCCAAGGAGAGTCTCTCCGCAAGCGCAGTTGGGGAAAATTCCTGAAAGCGTCCAACGGCACGGTTTCGTGACAGCTCTAGCTCTAGCTTTTTTCCCCAGCAAAGAAGGTTCCCAGGTCGTAGGTGTCCCACAGATATGTGACAAGCGTTTAATCTGTCGCGAGAATGCACGTCATTTTCCACCAAGAATAGCAAAACAACCATTTTTTGAGGCTTCCACGAATGCATCCGGCAACCATTCCCCAACTGGTGTCTTGGTCAGATCATTGTTGACCAGGCACTGGGGCGTTTTCAGCCGCAGAAGGAGAGCTTTAGAAATTGTGCGAGATGGTGATCAGCTGTTCTATCCTAGATGAACCTCCCCCCCCCCTTCAGCCGGAAGCAAGCATTCTTGGGGGCGACATCCGGGGAAATGGCCCTCCGTCGGTGTGGCCCAGCCTCTGGCGATCTCCGATCTGCCCGTCCAATCCGTGCAGGACTGAGACAGCGCCGTCTCCGGGGAGAGAGGTATCGAGAGGGGGTTTCGTAGACGGGGAAATTGCGAGAGGGAATGGCAAAAAAGCCTGTTTCACTCAAGGGAGAGGCTGCAGAATATCTGGGGCTGGAGATGAGACAAAGGTCGTGCGCGGTCAACAAAGAGCGGTCCGACATTTTTTGCGGTCGCCTGCCGAGCCGCTCGGCGCCGGGTGGGGCGTTCTGGAGAAGAAGTGGGTCAGTTCGGAGCCTCGCCCGGGCTGTCTAGGGTAGTTTCTTCACCGCTTGACACCACTCGACACCGCTCTGCTAGCAGTTTTGCTATAGAATAATCGCTTGTACTCTAATAATGACGTTTATGAATGACCTCTTGATACTTCTAGTTCGAGGTCTTTTTTGCTGTGGCTGACAGAGACTGCATCAATAGTCCAAAGCCAAGCATACGCAGGGAGAGTCCAGCTGAAGGCGACTCGAAACCTCCACACCTGAGCCAATTGTTTACCAACATACAAGTCAGCCAGGAAGATCACAGTTCATACAGTTTCTCCTCGAGCTTCTATTGGCCATCTTTCTCAGTTTAAATCTCCTTCATAGTTGCCAGGTTCATGGGTCTATTTTAAGATGCAAGTTGAGGCTTCGCTTACAGGAACAAGACTCAGAGTCAAACAATACGACTCCATACCATCACCAGAACACAATTCAATTGGCCTTCAAGACTCCTCCTCACATGGGTAATTTCCACTGAATAAGCAAAATCATTTGCACAACATGAACAAAGCCTATTGTGGCCACCAGATTAACTCGCTGCATCATGCAAGGGCCATGCCATGCGTGCTGCATGCACGAGGTGAGATAACGGCGCCCGTGATGCTCGAATATCGAGTAAGCTTGTAACTCTAATGCAGCCATCCTCTGTTCCTGTGACATCATGTAGCACCGTCAGCTTCAGCCCATTGAGAGAGGTCATCTTGAAACCATTCTTTCGTGTAGCTCTTTCAGCCAAACTCAGCCAGCTCCCCTTTATTCTAAGCCTTCAGTGCCAGTGTACTGCAAGAGACATGTCATGTGTGACTGAAATGATCCCGATGTCGCGGCTGTAACACCACAGGCATGCTAAGGCTCTAGATGACACCCTGACTCTCCTCGTCCCTGTCGATCATGCATCGGAGCCTCATCATCGCGTGGCAACGTTTCGCCCCTGAAGTAATCCACAGCCGATGAATCCTCACCTTGGCAAGCTCGCCGGTGAACTTGGCGCCTCCTGCAAAACAACATCCGAAGGGCTGGAATGCCAGGCACCATGCCTGTTCCACCGCGTTCCACAGCCCCAAATGTCAAGACAAGAAAACGCCCCGGAGGCCACTGCTATTTCCACCTTCTCCTTTTGTGGGTTGAACGAGGTTCGTCTAACTTGGGTGTGGCATCGCTTCAAAGGCCGAAACCCGATTTGCCAAGCTGCAGACTTTGAAGAGGGAGGCTTTTTTTTTTCGATCTGACAGACTTGTAATGAATCGCCTGCATGGTAACTAAGGCCTGATCTGGTTGGTTTCCAACGGATAAAAAAGCAACGCAGAAAGATGGCCTCGATCTGACTTGCGCCAAGCCACGTCAAGGGAGAGAGTGCATTGTTGGCTGTTGACATGCCCACACTCAATCCCTTGCGTTGGAGCGTCTGCGTATCAGCTCGCAGCAGACGTTTACTCTTGGGCGATCTGGCGTGATTCCTGACTGATGCCGAGTTCCGTGGCGACTGAAATGCAGGAACATATGCAGGTCTGGAAGCCACGCGCCGCTGCCTTATTGAGGTGAGACAGCAGTCTTCGCCCCTGGTTGCTGGGATGCTGTCCCTCCCTTGACAATGAATGTGCAAAAACAAGTCTTGTCCCTGTTTTGTTATTGAGAATAACAAGGTCGGTCAACATCAACAGTAACAATGCAATCTCATGCAGGCATTGCATTGCACTTTGATGCGCGAATACCACCAACATCCCCCTCGATCATGCGTTGATATTGCCTGACCCTCGTTTCTTTCCCCCCTTTTGACTGCAGAGACCAGGAGGTCTTCCCTCGTCAATGTGTCGACCGAGATTGAAGTGTCTACAATTGCTAGGCCGTCAATTCTAGGATCGTGACTATCCTTCATGTCTGGCCGGCCCTTGGGCAGGGACTCGATGCGGCCTGCAGTGTCTAATTGAGCTTGCATGTCGATGCGTCATTTGGCCCAGCGACATCCGCGATGCGACATCCGGGCTATGGCCTTATTACGAGGTGAGTATGTGAGAGAGCCAGTGCCCTCATTCAGCGAAACTGATCATGATATTCTGTTCTTCAGTGCAAGGCGATTTTGCGTCCATGACTAGTCGTTGACAGCCGACCCTCCATCTCACCCGTAAAAAACCTTCATGCTCGGTAATAACTAGCTTTTCAAGTCAAACTCAATTGATAGCCTTATCACAATCACTCATTGCATCATGACTTCTTGAACCCATCATCCACCTCCAACTTCAATCCCACCACCACTTCAGCTCGTAACCCTAACCCTGGACCTCAACAGCCGTGTCTGACAGCCGAAGCTTTGCGGAGAGGGAGGGGTTACAACGCAAAAGAATGGAGACCACCATCTTCCGGCACTACCATGATTGGATCACGTCTGGGCTTGGCCACTTTCTAGCTCCTGGGGAAAAACGCATGTCATCAAGAATGGGGTAAGGGTTCGTCATGGGCCTTTATAAGGAAAGACGGCCCTTGAAGGTAAGGTTGACCTCGGTTGAAAGGTTGTTGCAAATTTCTCCGAATCTCTCATTCCTTTCCTGTTTCCATCTTGTTCCATTACAGAGTTTCAAAATGACTGTCACGAAGCTTCCTTATCACGCCGATCATATCGGTTCATACATCCGGCCTGAGGCTCTCTCGCGGACCCAGGCGCAAGCCGATGCCGGCGAGGTCTCCGCTGAGCAACTGGTCGCGGCTCAGAAGGCTGCCATTGCCGACATTGTGAAGAAGCAGCAGGAGCATGGAGTCCGAGCCATCACTTCTGGCGAGTTTGACCGCAAGTACTACTTCTCGGGTTTCTTTGAGAAGCTGGGTGGCTTCCGAGAGGTGAGCCCTGTGCCATGGGAGCTCGCGCGCATCTCTGCGCCGCCAATTGCTGCCCTTAAGAAGGCTGGCAAGCAGTACCCCATGGCCGCTCTTTGCGAGGGCAAGATTGAGTACAAGGAGAGCCCTTACCTCGAGAACTGGAAGATGCTTCGAGAGTGCGTGCCCAAGGAGCAATGGGGCGAGTGCAAGTTCACCATGCCACCACCTTGCTACTTCCACCTTCGACTGGCATCAGGCAAGTGCTACAGCCCTGAGGCTTACTCAAACGACGAGGACTTCTTTGCCGATTTGACAAAGGCCTACCGTCAAGAGCTCAAGGCGCTGTACGCTGAGGGTGTGCGCAACATTCAGATTGACGACCCCACTCTCGCCTACTTCTGCTCTGACGACATGCTTGCTGCTCTCAAGGCTGAGGGTGTCGACCCCGACAAGCTGTTTGATCTTTATCTGAAGGCTCACAATGACTGCATTGCTGATCGTCCCGAGGGTCTGCATGTTGGACTTCACATTTGCAGAGGTGAGTTAGTTGTATGCGCCTTTAATTGATCTTTATACTTAACAACCACAGGCAACTTTTCCAAGTCGATGCACTTCAGCGAGGGTTCCTATGAGAAGATTGCTGAAAAGTTCTTCACCACCCTCAACTACGACACCTTCTTCCTTGAGTACGACAACCCCCGCTCAGGTGGTTTCGAGCCCCTTCGCTTCCTGCCCAAGCACAAGAACGTTGTCCTTGGAGTTGTCACCACCAAGGATCCCGAGCTTGAGGACGCGCAGGTCATCAAGCAGCGCGTGCTAGATGCGGCCAAGATCATCGCCCAGGGCCAAGGTCGCAGCCTTGAGGAGGCTCTCGAGCAGGTCGGCGTCAGCCCCCAGTGTGGATTCGCTAGTGTCGCTGTCGGCGCCGAGGGTATGACAGAAGAGAAGATGTTTGCCAAGTTGAAGCTTGTCAATGATGTTGCTCATGAGATCTGGCCTGGGAAGCCTTGAGAGGGTTGTGCGTGAAAGAGAAAGTGTATTTAGGAGTTGTGGGACCTGGTAGAGTCCCTGTTGCATAGCGTGGTGTTGTCGACGAAAATCTGATGAGTGAGGGGGGAAGGGTTCTAAGCGGTCTTGCTCGCATATGTTTCAACAATAATTGCATCTTTGGGCTCTCAACTTGGACTGTCAATGGGTTGACGGACGTTGAGTTTTGCTCACATGGAACCGCGTTTGTTAGGACGAGGATTCAACAAAGAATCAGAAGAAACTCTGTAAAGAATTAGATTATTTTGTCTTGACCTTAGATTATGATAACGTGAAATCATCCCAAGATACCCATAATGATTTACTAACAATAACCGGGAGCCTTACCTGATGTCACAACGCAAGACGTCTGAGGATACCTCGAGTGGCACAAACCCAACGGATGCGAAGAGTGGACATCATCCGTTTCTCCTTTGTCTAAGCCCGCCTTCTCAACAAGTAGTGTAAGAGTAACGCAGACTTCACAAGCTGTTCTTGTGTCATGGTATGGTGGAACACTTGCCAGTGAGGACCTGTTGGGCATGTTGAAAGTGGTAGCCTGTCAAATGTCAGTGGGTTAGTGCCGTCGCCCATTGTACGGCTCACGACGTCCGAGGATAGCTTGAGTGGTTCGGAAGGTCCAACATGTGTGAGGGGCATATCGAAGAGTCGAGCATGAGGTTGTAGTTTTCTTCCCAGGTCGCGAGTGCGGGAGCGGGAAAGGTCTTCTTTGGCCAGCTCACCCATCGATATATCTCATTCAAGTGATCAGTCTTAAGGATATCGAGGTTTCCGATGACAACCTCCTCGGCAAATCCATTGAGAGGCTCCTGGTAGATGATCCCTTCCGATGCCTGGATGAGGGTCCTGGCAAGCCGCTATCCGGACAGGATCTTGTCAATGGCGCCCTCTCGGACGTACTTCACCATGGGTTTTCGCAGGAGCGAAACTCTCCGAAGAGGAACCGTATACCACGTTCTTCTCCCTTCATCGTACCAGTCGAAGCGAGCAGCAAGACTTGATGCCCGGTCAGATCTAAGCACGAGGGTATGGTTTCTTGTCGTCCATGATCTCGAATACGAGATATCCCCTCTTCGCATTCGTTGGCTTTGGGCCTTGTGTAGCAAAGCTCTTCCCGAATGTGAATGCGACACCATCGAATTAGGAAGTGTCAGGGTGACTTTCGAGCAGTTGAGTAATGCAGACCTGAGACGTTGAGATTTTCTGTGTTGGTCTCATGCTGTCTAGCACGCCGCCAAATGTTTTTGGCTTTCCCAACGTAGAATGCGACTCCATGGTTGATCCCCGTTTCTGTCGCGTCGTCGTGGGACTCAGCCGGCTGCCTTTCAAGATCAGTGTAAATGCGAAGGTAGACCATGGCCCAGGCAGGGTCATGTGGGGGTAGACATGGGGGAGATCGAGGAGATTTTGGAGGGAAAATTTGCCATCGTTGAGGACCCCTCGCACTTCAGGCGTTACGGCAGACAGTATTGAGTCCACGTTGTCGCGCAGACGAGGTCCACCGAAGTAGTCGTCCATGTCGCTCTGTTTCAACAAGGGTTGATGCTCCTCAGCGTGGTCGCCTTTGCAGAGCTGCCAGGCTGCACCACCGTCTTCGCTAGAGTAACTCTTGATAGTTGGACCGCAGTCACTGGATCCGAAGCCATAATCGAGGCAAGCTGCGTCGAAATCTTTCTCCTTGAGACCGTCGATCAATTGGTTGACGTGTTGGAGGTAGGGGCTTCCATCGGTGGTCTCACAAATGTACTTGTCTTAGCATCTCGTTGCCTTGGTCCAAACATCTTTGGCCTATCTAACATCTCTCGACGCTCTTCTAATCATCGCGAATAAAGCTGAAGGATCTGGGAATTGAATGGTAGTGGATACTTCCGACCCATTGCAAGACAAGAAACAACTGCATGTTTCGAAGTTCCAGTGAACCACGGCGACCAAGGTCAGCTATGACGATGCCTGGGCTGATCAATGCCTCGAAGGATATGGTGATGCCCCAAAGGATTCAGCTGGCATCTTTCGGGGCAGAGTCTTGGTCATGTTTTGAGTTGAAAGGGGATGGATTAAAAGCTGGGCTATTATAGTGTTTGGACTAAAACAGGGCCAATAGGACATGGAGGCTTAGTTTCTCATGTTCCTCTGTTAAGGTCTGTGTATAGGTAGACAATGTAAGACAGCATCGAGATCAGATAAGAGTCTGACGCTTGGTCGACTTATACATGAGCATACGAGCGTGAGCTGATATTTGATCTTAATAAAGTTACCGGGCATTCAAGATAAGCTATCGAGTGTCGCATGAGGAGACAATAGAATTCTCCTACTGGTTATAGTCAAGCAAGCATTAGCCGAAGGATCAAGCCGGATGCGGAATGCTTCGCGATAGCAGATCAATACCATGTACGTACGTGAGTCGAAGCAGGGATACAAAGGGCCCTTCAATACCCCTCTCAAACAAACTACATGCGTCATAACCTTGAGCTGAATCCAACATCGCTGCACAGCCTTGCCGCCTGACCAGTCATTAGTTGCTGGAGGAATTGAGACCTTGTGGACTCAGGTTCCGGATATGGTGTATTTCATGTTGCTCATGGTGCTTCAGTGACGTTTTCTGCAGGATTTTTATGTGACTTTTTAGTGCGAGCCGTGTGATATCTACAACTCTTCCATGGCTGTTAGCAAGGCGCAGCAGACTTCAATGTTCGGCCGAGACAAAATCTGTACCAGAATAATGGACCCGTCAGATGACAGTCAATCCATACGCTTAACGATTTTACCCACAGTTTGAAACATGGAACGAGTGATCAACGATCTGCTTTGTTGGTCCTAAGCCTAGGAGATTGGAAGGGAATCGGGGAATTGGACGGGACATTGGGATGGTCTTGCGGGAGATGATCATGAAATGACAAAACCTCGTCTGATGAAAACACAAGTCACCAGAGTTGTTTCCTTTTTGAGTTACCTCTGAACGTGTTATACCATGAATATGGTAGAAGCAAGAGAGTATGTGTCGGTAGTATTGAGTTCGGATCTATATCCACGGTCTGCGCTTGCGCAATGGGTTGTCCCGACAAAGACACCAGCCTGGGGAAAGCCAAACCGTGTCTTCACTGGTGTCAATGAAAGGGACAGGATACCGGCATAACTAAGCCCCCGAAAACGTAACAAGCTCAGTAGAAAGGGCCCAGATCCTGCATCTGTTTCGCAGACCCCAGGGCAGAGGCGGCATGGACTCTTCCTCCTTGATAATATGGTCCATCCGTGCCAACTTTCGGACCAACCTCTTCCAATCATAGTGGCCAAGAGGTTGTTTAGCTGCGGTGACTGGAGTTTTTGAATATCTGTCAACATCGCCGAGGTCCCAAATGTAAGGGATTACACAGCCATCGAGCAATTGCCTTCGCCAGAACTGTTGGTCGAGTACTATGTGCGACATCAAAGTCTTGGAACACATTCGTAGGCGTAAGATATATTGCGTAGGAAGAAAGGAAGCCACCAGGCCCAGGATTTCTAGAGGTAAGCATTCCAGACCTAGACGAAGAGGTTTCTTGAGGTTTGAAACCTCCAAGTTAGTGTTTGGCTCAGTACTCTCTTCACGGCCGTCTTCGGGTGATTCCTCAGCGAGCAGAGCCGAGATAAAGCCTGGAAGGTCGTGAATGTTGATCGGATCGTTGCAGTACCACTACAGAGAGACGAGTCTGTCAGCATGAGCTTGTGGCCACTTGTTTAGGAATCCAAAGAATCAAATTCGCAGGGACAAACCTCGTTTGGCTTGGTAGGCTCCCACCCTTCCGAGGCCCAGAAGTCGCGAGCGCCGTAGTAACCATGATCAAACTCTAGACCATACTCCATGTAGTCAGTTGAGCCGTAGAAACCTCTTTCTTTGGCGATTCTTCTCTTTTCTTGCAAATTGCAAGCAAACTGAGCACAGAGCGCCTTGTAAACACTCGTCAGACTTGGAGGCGAGCTACCCTGAGGGGAGAGTCGAGCACGCCACGCAAGGAGATGTTGAAGTACAGTCAGGCAGTCATCATGTAGCGGGAACAGAATATCCTCAGTATCCTGGGCAGAGGATAGGACGCGGTATGAACTTCCTCCGAGTCGGAAGTATAAACCTTCCGTGATGGACCACTCGGCAAGGTCAGAGATGAAAAGACCTGGAGTTGTGGATTCGTTTCTGTGCCTGAGGGATTGCAATATTAACGTCTTACGATCGCTACGAAAGTTGTGTACTAATTGAGTAAAGGAAGCCCTGATCTTCCTAGGTCATGGATATTACATACATGCGAAAGGGAGGAGTAGTAAATTTCTCCAAGTTTGAAGTAGCGCCGAGAAGCCGAATTCTACATAGCCACTGCCAAGATAGCAACGTCAGTTGTTGATATCGGAAAGATGAATAATCAAAAAGAAGAAAGGGATGAGTCCAAGACTCGAACAAGTGAGAAAATAGGGTGCTGAAGCTTGGGCTTCTCGTTGATCCCAAAAACTGGGGTCGCGTTGTAGTTGCACCCGTAGCGGCCGATCCTTGCAACACTCCTAGAAGGGCAGGACGACAAATGCAAGAGATTTGTCTTGAAAAAGTAATATGCTTGCTTACCTGCTTTGTTTCATCTTCGAGAGGATCTTCAGATGCCCAATTGTGTTCTTCATCAAAGACTTCGTCGCGAGGGGGAATGTCAAAGGGACAGCCACACACAACGCAATAGACGAATGAGAATCCCATGGTGGATAAAAGAGTTGGAGGTGATCAAGGTGGGTGCATTGTATTGGGTTGAGAGTTCCATGGCTTGCATGAGAGCAACCAGCGGCTATAAAGAATGGAAATTGAAGGGACGGCGTCATCATTTGGCGTGCATGACATTAAACACCACACTCTGTTGCGACTGGTTTAAAATCTCCGATGATGGGGACGGGAATGGCTTATTGGTAGGGCTGATCAGACTAGCGGCAGCCATTTTTTGTCTTGTCAGCCCAAACTTGACTCCTGAACAAGAGCTGAAGCCAAGATTACCACTCAGCGTGTGAACCGTGGCTGACCAAGTAACATCGTTCATCAATGGGTATCTGTTATCACGCTGTGATTTGCTGCGCGGACCCAACGGTTGATCAACACAGGGTCCCCTTGATCCCAAAATTGGGACTTTGGGATTTCGATCAGCGGGAGATGCAGGTCCCGGCGGCAGTTATGGGGGCTAGTGGGTTGATTCCAAAGCCGCGGGCGGTTCACCATGTAACTCGTGTCGCGGTGACGGCGGAGTTGTAAGTGCCGCCCGCCGAGATGTCCGCCTCCAGTCACTGGATGGGATGGCCAATACGAGAGGGTGTCTGCGTGTAAGATATAAGACTTCTCGATCATGGCATCGTCGAGTCAGGTTCCAGCCTCCAACCTTGATACAACTCTCTTTCTCTTGTTTGTTTTTGTCATTCTTTTCCACGAACAGTCCTTCTTTATTACCACTCATTCACTCATTACCTTTCACAAACATGCGGCCCTCTTTGGGGTTGGCTGCGGCTGCCTTGCTGCTCTCCGGAGCCCAGGCCGGTATCCCCCGGCTGTTTCCCCGCGCCGAGACGGATGTCACTACAACTCCTGAGCCGGAGACAACCACTTCTCACTTCCCTCTCCCCTTCGAGAGCAGCACTACCGAGTCTGCTCCTACTACCGACACGGCTGGCCAGGTTGGTTCAACTAGCGGAGAGGATTCCTCCGAGACTGATGCTGGACCTACTGAGACTGTCGTCCCCACGACTCATATCTCTATCGGTCCTGGCGGAGAGGTGACCATTCCTGGTGTCATCACCGTCCCAAGTGCTAGTTTTCCTACTGGCTTTCAACCCACTGGAACCGCGGCCTTTGTTGGAGTTGGTTCTGCGGCTACCAATGCTGCAAACTCATTCTCCGACGTCGCCGATGCCGCTTCAGCCATCGCTGCCAACCCCTCTCCTTCTGCTGAAGAGATCGAAGCTTTCCAGAAGCAGGCCCAGGACGAGTTTGAAGATCTCTCTCACATCGATGCTCAGCTGAAGCAGATTGACCTAGATAGCCTCAGCGAGGATGACTCCCACAAGGTCGAAAAGTCCATCGCTGGACTGGCTGCCCTCCTGGCCTGGTACTCGACCCAGCTTTCGGCCATTGCTCCTGTTGTTGCCACACCTGCTTTGGCTACGGGTGTCTTTGCTGAGCTTGCTCCAGCCTTTGCCGCCGTTGCTGCTGGTGAGCTCTTGTCAAACGCCTTGGACGACATCAAGGACTTTGACAATGATGATGGCGATAACGACAACGATGACGATGACGACGACGACGATGATGACGATGATGATGATCAGACAACTGATTCTGAAGACAAGCCGACAAGCACTCAAGAAGAGTCAACAGTCGTATCGTCCACCGAGACCGCCACCACAACCTCCAGCACTGGCAGCTGCAGCGCCCTCCCTTACAGGCTCGAGCTCCCCGACGAGATCGACGAGGCCGATGGAACGGATAACCCAGAGGAAATGAAACGGTCCATCGCTGGACGAGTCTACCTGGAGGAACGCGCCGTCCTCGAGAAGAGAGCTCGAAGCCCCTATTTTGGAGATTGCAAGCCCGCTGAAACCCCCAAGTTCCCAACCAACCCCAATGCCAAAGGCCTCGACCAGGCCGAGCAGCATCCCAAGGCCGGTACCAACGGAAACTATAACAGGGATGTGCAGAGGTGGTATGACCGCAAGGTGCGCTGTGAAGAGGACCTGCGGCCTGGCTGGGAGCAGATCAACACGGCCGAAGCTAAGGCGCAGGAGAAGGGACTTGCCAACTTTAACGTCGACCACGTCTGGGAACTCAAGTTCTTTACCGATTTCTTCGAGACGCAGCTGCTGCCGGGTAGCAAGAACAGCAACCCCAAGCTCACCTGCGACGAGTTCAATGCCATCTTCCCCAAGTGTATCCTCACCACGGTCGTGAACCAGGTTCCAGGCCCCAACAATGCCGAGTTTGTTGCTATGCAACGAGAACTCAACAACATGAAGGGTGCCTTTTTCAAGATTGGCGAGCTCGAACAGCCTGGCTTTATTGCCAAGTTTGAGAAATCGACTGACCTGAAGATTGAGGCCCTACAGACGATTGGCATCTCTGTTGACATCTTTAACCAGGGACCTGTCAAGGCGCTATTTGAGAGAACTAACCAGCGTCTTTACAACACATTCCGAGGCATCGACAACCGTGTGCGAGAGAACAAGGTTGCCATCTCTGGTGGTGATTTCAGCTTCGCTGAGCTGTACGAGAGCTTCATGGCTGATCGCCTTGATCGAGGAACGGCGGAGGCTTGGCAGTTTGTTCAACACTGGAGTGCTGAAATTGAGTCGGACATTAAGGAGCTTGATCCTGATGAGGAGGAGACTCAGAAACTGTTGAAGAACTATGATGGTTTCGTGAAGAGCCCCTACGCTGTTGAAGGTCACTATTCGTTCCTCGCCAACAGAGATCTCGCTGGCGCTGGTGGAGATCCCATGAAGTTTGCCAAGCGTGATCTCTGGGGACGAGACGGTTCATGCCCTTTGAATGAGCCGGAGACGACTAGCGAGGAGCTCACCTCTACGGCGGAGCAGACCAGCACTGAGGAGCCTACAGCTACCGCTACCACGAGTGAGGAAGCTATTGAAACCACTACCAGCCAAGAAGCCACATTCACGACCTTTTCCAGTATGACCACCCCCAGCCAAGCTGAAGAGACGACGGTGATGGAGCAGCAAGAGTCTACAAGCACTCAAGACAAGCCCAGCGCGCAGACCGTTACCACCAATGGCATGGTATGCGTGCTGATTGAGGGATCAAACAACCCTGTTTGCCAGCCTCTTGAGACACCGGTTCCCAACCCTGCTGGAACCAACGTCGTAAGTACCCTAGACTCGGAGTTTGAATGAGATGAGTAGCTAACAAGTTCAATCTAGCATGTTCAAAAGGGATGCATTCTGATCAACAATAGTCCTCGATGTGCCTCCGATGCGGGTGCCATCTCTGGCATCTATGAGAGCTCCTACAGTAAGTGGCTCAAAGCCCAAGACTTCCTACCACGTGGGGATCCGAACATTAATTTCCTACAGACGTTGCCTCCAGCCCCGACGAGCCCTACGGTACCGTGCTGATCCTGTCCGGCTTCGACGCCAACAACGACAACCACCTCCACGCCACTGCCACTTGCCAGCTCCAAGCTCGCTGGCCCGCTAACTACGGCGACGTCACCTTTGGCGAGGATGGCTGTCTATACGATGCTGGAAACAACAAGATCTTTGATCAATGCTGCAGCTCTCCTGACCCCAACAACAGCGGCCCCGCTACAAACCCCTACGTCGCTCCGGCGCCAGGTGATGCCTCACAGGATCATGGCGATCATGACGGATCTGCCATCTGTCGATCCATTTCTAAGGACACCTGTCTCCTGGCTGCTTCTCGTTACGTTGATGACATTGTCTACCACCAATACACCTCAGCCGTCTGGCCCGATGACACCGGAAAGGATATCGCTAATATGATCTTCCCCATCGCCGGTCCAGCCATTGAAGATTTCTTTGGTATCAACTACGGCTGCACAGTCATCTGGACTTGCGACAATGACGACGCCTTCTCCCGTGGTATGACGGGCAAGCAGATCAAGGACTCGATGCTCAACATTTACAACCTCAACGGTGCCAAGGGTTGCGGTAGCACCTATCTGAACAATGGATGTCATATTACTGTCAATGGATGCAACAACTGTGAGGATAGGGGTCGTGGCGGTACGATTTGGAACCCCTATGACGTTGCGAGCGGGTCATATGGTGATGCTAGCGATGGATTTCCTCCTCGGCGGTAAGGGGGCGGTCGATGATGGACGAGACAGCTAGAATACTGTATATTGGCTACGCATTTAACTTCTCTGTATATATGATTACCCTTTTGCTTTGAACCCTCCTATCCTCCATCACTCACCTTCGATCGAGCAGTCTCGGCAAGAAGCGACGGCACTTCCCTTAGGCTGAGGGAAGGTGCAGATATCACGCTGCCCACGTTCGAAAGGAAGTTTAACCATTCATCTGCCCAATCTGGCACCTGAAGTAAAGATTTCGGCAAAAAAGCGAAGAAGGGGACGGGACAACCCGAGTCCGAGCCTGAGCCCGAATCAACATCCAACAAGAAGCGGAAGCGGACAGATGAGGCCGACAATCAACCACCAGCGCAACGAAGACGCCACAAGAACGTACGCCGATGTAGTGACAAGGTATACCTCGGTATCATTTGGAACAAGACGCTTGGTGAGCCGAAATGGACCTGGAAGGGCAGTTCCGGCCAAGCGGCCAACGGCGAATCGGTCAACCTACGCCACGGGCTCGATCTGTACGCATGGAAGGATCGATGTCTGACCAACTACGACATCCATGAATGTCGCTTGACCAGAATCTACAACAGAGATTTGGTCGTGGCATCCGCCAGAATGCGGATTGTCAAGTGGGCAGAGGAGGGCGCAACGGTAAACACGACGCCGAGTATCTACGCCGAGCCATGCCCGAAGTTAAGAGAGCCAGACTTGATGGTTCCCAAAGTGCGGGCGTACTATGCGACCATGGTCGAGCGCATGGACAGGTCAAACAGGGCCATGCCCACGATGCGGACGAACCAAAACCAGTAGCCATATCCGGGGGATATCGTTGCTTTTCCCCCATCTGTTCTCCCGCCCAGCAGAGCAAGCCCGGTCAGTATCGTCATCTGCCCTTCTCTCAACTTTTTCCATTCGACTTTCTTTTAATTTTATCAGCGTGGCAATAGAATCCGGCGTTGCCTATAAGCTCACGGTGCGCTTCTAAGGCGCCTCAGTCGTTAATTCCCCGTTTCTCGACTCTTTCTTCCATCCAGCAACGCAACGTCCATAAGAATACATCATTCCTACATCAATTTCTTTTGCTTTTAGCAACATGGTAGTTGAAATCGGCGTTGCCTACCAGACTCGTCGTCCACGTTATGCCCACGCTTACATCGCGGTCTTGCTCCACCCCCCTTTTCCCACATGGACCCCCACCACAACCACTCTTCCTCACAGTTGGTCACCCATTAAGAGACAAAAAGAAGTCACAAAAACGGCAAAAAAGAACATACAACAGCGGGGATTCGCTGGTCGTCACCGACCCAACTACTAATCCGCCCCTCACTGGCTTATCTATGGGAGAGCGGACGGGATCCCGAGTTCTCCAGTGGGTATGGTCGTATGTGGTAAGAGGTAAGGCCCAACCAGCTCATGGTGTTTTCCAGATGGCGACAAGCAGAACAGTTGTTACACAATCAATCTGTATATCAATCAATGAGAAATTGTGTCTATTTGTGACTCGTTCCAATAAATAGGTACTAGAAGGTATCCAAGGTTTGAACAGCTCCTCAATCCCCGTGTTATACCTTCTTCGCCATCACGTTTGCCCCTTTTCGCAAGTAGACCTGAGTGCCAAGCTTCCAGACTTCATCAACTACTAGCTGTGTGATGCCTTCAGTCGTCCACTCCTCGGAGAAGATGACAAGATCTGCGTCAGCACCCACGTTCAAGCTCCCCTTGCGGCCTTGGACACCAAGCATGGCTGCTGGCGTTGAAGTGACTGCCTTGAGGGCTTTGCTGACCGAGGTGCCTGACCATTTAAGAAAGTTGTTCACACACTCGATCAGGGTGATGGAACTGGATGAGCTTGAGTTAGTGACACTTGGAAACCGGGGGCAAGGGGACACTGACCTTCCAGCAATCTTATCGGTTCCTTCAAGAAGCAATGTCGGCCCAACCTTGACGATCCTGCTGTCCACGTCGCCGTTGGTCCAGGGATATACGGCATCTGGGAGTCCAACCAGGTGCATGGCATCAGTGACGAGGATGAAACCATCCGGATGAGCATTGAAAGCGATGTTGATAGCGGTAGGGTGGAGATGAATGCCATCAGCGATGATGCCAAAGTACGGCCTCGGGAGCTTGTTGGTAGCAACACCAAGCACGCCAAAAATTCCAGGATTGCGGTGATGAAGAGGCCTCATGGCGTTGAACAGGTGCGTGATCATTGTAGCCCCGGCAGCGACGGCATCTGAAGCCTCTTCGTACGTTGCCTCAGAGTGCCCGATGGAGCAGATGATGCCTCGACTTGTCAACTCAGGGATGAGCTTCGCCATGTTGCCACGCTCAGGAGCAAGGGTGATCTTCTTTATGGGGGTTGGCTCAGCGTCTGGCTGCCCTGGCTTGCCCAAGTTCTCCACGCCGTAGCAGGCTTCTATATCTTCGAAGCTGAAGGCCTCCTGAAGTACGTTGACATCGTGGATGCCATTCTTTCCTGGGTTGAGGAAAGGTCCCTCTACATGTGCACCCAGGGATTCTGCTCCGTCATGGGCAAACCGGAGGTGGTTTGGACGAAGAAAAGGTAACACCTAGAGCGTCTGTCAATACCTCGAGCCTCACAACGTGGACTACAGGTTGCCTACCTTTTGATAAAGAATCGGCTTCTGACTGGTCAAGGTCGGAACGTATGAAGTCACACCCGTAGTGGTCAACTTCTTATTCACATCTGCGACAGCCTTTGGATACTCTGTCATGTCCTCGGGTAATGTCGAGAAGTTGAAGCCGAATGCCCCATTCAGCTGGACATCGATTAAGCCGGGGGATATTATGCGGCCCCCGAGGTCAATGACCCGGTCGGGTAGTGTGCCAGAATCGAAAAAGGTTGCCTGGCTAGATAGGATAGTACCAGTGTGAGAGCTAACCCAGAGATCCTCGGATACGAGATCATCCCCACGGACGAGACGGCAGTTGGTGAACTTGGTGATGCCACCTGAGGAAATTACAGAGGGCATCTTGAATACAACGAAGAGTAGGAGCAGGTATAGAAGCAAGAGGAAAAGGCGTGATGTAATGTAGTGATGCTTTCGAGTTGGCGACTGCAACTCTACCCAAGGGATGATCTCGGAGCGGCTTCACCACAGTGAGCTCTTATGTCTTCCAAGGCATACGGCTATTTAGGCCAGCGAAAGTCTATAGTTCTATGTATCTTCCCCCAGTCAGCCTATCCCATGTAGAGATGGTTTCACGCCTGCCCAAGTCGTCAGGCAATGGGCGGATCAGAGTCAATCACCATCCAACGTTGCCTCAAACTTGTGGACACTCGGCTTCTGTCCCGCACGTGGATTGGAGACGCCATGATTGATCACTAGCTATGACTGAACGATAAAATGAGCTCCCAGGTCATCGGGTTTTCCGCCGTCAAGCGGGTTAGAGTAGACCTCGATAACTGTCGCCGGGTCGCCGCCCGCGGATCAGGACTCACTGTCGGGTTTTCCGCCGATAACATTTCCCAGAAAACTATGGCTTAATATCGCTTCGATAGCTCGGTTGGTCTAAGCCTTCTACACCATATTGATCGAAAGGATTGAGGGATTGAATAGCGTATCGCGCTCATGGGGATGGATGACCATGATTATGGCCGCCTACCAACCCTCGATTGTCCTCCACAATCAATATCGCACTAACGAGCATTTCGCACTGAATTAAAGTCATAATTTTACGCCTCATTGTAAATTTGGAGCTATACAGAACATGGATATACTTGTCAAGTGCTTCGAATAGTTCTTCTGCTCAGCTGGAGACTATAAGTCCTGGTCCTAGAGAACATAGCTTATAAATGCAAGGTTAGGGCAAGGTAATGCTCAGATCACTCAACTAAGCTACATCAATATTCGACCTAACACTCCTCTGTTACTGAATCCTGAGTCCTCAACCACGGCTCTCATCAGATCGCGGTAGTTGTCCCCTGGAGTGACGACCCCCATGATGGCAGGATCCGTCGACTCCGAGTCCGCCGCAACAGGAACCGTGCGACCGCAGACCCCGAGGAAGCCCAGTACCGCAAACAAGACTGCTTCTTTGGCACTGGGATCTATCTTGACGGGTGCATCGTCGAGCTTCAACACACGGCTTTTGGGAAACCGTTGCTGTAGGTGCTTGAGAATGTTGGGGTTGTAGGCCCCGCCACCGCAGATGTAAATCTCGTCAATGTTCCCATCCTTGCTTAGATGTGGCAAGACGTATTGCTCGTAGGCCCTCGCGATAGACTCGGCCGTAATGCGCGTGATGGTGGCAATGATAGCCTCTGGGGTCTTTCCCGCATCCTTCAACTTGTTGACCAGGCCCTTGGCGACGTCATCGGAGAATAGCTCACGGCCGGTGGTCTTAGGAGGCTTCACCTGGAAGTAGGGCTCGTTGGCCAAGTAGTCATTGACAACGGCGGCGTCGATGTCTGCCTCGCCCTTGGCACCCAGCTCGCCGTCGTGGTCGTAGTGTTGTTTGCCATCAGTTAAAATACGCATAGCAGCATCGATAAAAACATTTCCAGGGCCAGTATCGAAGGCCATGTAGGTCGACTCCGACTTCTCAGGCTGTGCTGTGCCTGATGCCGGTAGCACGGTCGCATTCCCTGCACGAGGATCGTTAACAAGGGGGTTCATCGCTCCACTATGAAGCTCTACGTGCCTATTCCTCCAATATTCTGGCTGATACGTGTGACTTGCGGGTCAGATAGTAGAGCCGCCTCAAAGAAGCCTGCCAACGGAGCGCCTTGACGTCCGGCAGCAAGCTCAGCAACGCGAAAGCCGCTCACAACTGTCCTGCTCCATTGTTAGCAAGCACTCACTGTAAATAAACAAGCAGATGACAGCTGGTATTCTCCTTTAAAGCCCATACCTTCCTGTTTGTCTGGCAATCACAGCAGGCTCTGCCATCTGGAGTGTAGACCGATGCTCGCCCAACGGCTGATGCCAGAGAGTCTGGCCGTGACTGGCGATTATCTCGACTTTTGAAAGGTCAACACCAGATTCCTTGACGGCGCGAGAAAACTCGCGGCCGAGTGCAAAGTTGAGATGGCAGACCTCGGCCATCGAGGTGGCCGCGCCCTCTTGGTTTGGACGGCATAGACGAAGGACCTGGGACCGCAACTCAGGGGTTACGGGGACTTCGGTGTATGCCAGGACTTTCACCCTTATGTCATTCGAAGAGTCTACAGAGGAGATGCGGCAGTGCGCAACATCGATGCCTACAGCGCTGTCAGCATCTACCTATCCATAGTCGTATCCTGCAACAGAACACATACCGTCGATGCTGGTGCCGCAATTGAGCCCGAGGACATTCAGGGTGACCATGTTGATGGTTAAGTCACGGAATGTTTAAACAAGTCGAACTAAATAATTCACAAACTGAGGCAAAAGGGCCAAGTCACAGGGCCCAATTATGTAGCAACCAACCAACCTTTTAAAGGTCTAGGTTAGGGCGAACTTGCACTGTGTCTGCATGAGGCTCAATTCTCCCGATGATGAACTTGGCACCTCGGTACCCATATTCCATACGAGCTTGAATAAGCCAGACCTCTCTCGCATTGTCACGAGAATGAGGATGCAGGTTGCTCTGGGGTCTGAGGAGAGTAGGCTACCCCCGCGTATCGGCTTCTCCGCGGGTTCCCTCATGAGGCTTAGTTGATTTCGGCAACGGATCAAACCCCCTCAACAAGCGGAAAACCCGACAACTGGGGAGGCTGGTGATGAGATAGAAGGGATCAGGGGTAAATATCTTCACCTCCCCTACACGCGAAAGATGGCTGTTTCAAGTTTATTCCTGCTTTCATTCTCATGTAGGTATTGCAATAGGCTGGTGTTCAACACAGTTGAAAAGGCATGGATTCTATAGATAAAGAAGGGACTCTACTCTATCAAGTTACTCTATATACAAAGCCAAGGAAAAATAACAGCAGATAACTCCGGTATCAATTGGTTAGGTTTCCCTGCAGGGCTTGTCTTAATGACCCTGACGCAGCCTCCAGCTTAGCCCGCCCCTCGGCCGGCGAGCAGCCCAATGTCGCGACGAGAATGCTAAGCTTGACCTGGCCATCACAATCGGCGAGGACGGCATCCAGAACGTCTTCATTCTCGATATTAAGAGCTGATGATGGAGGGACCACCATCCGGGCGACACGGCGGGCCCGGTTCTGCAGCTTCTCGTTGGACATTTTCAAGTCGACCATCTATCAAGGTTAGATTTTGAATACGGGGTTTGAATCATGGAGCCTGCTCACCAAGTTTCCAAATGTCTTTCCTGTACGGATTTGCGAACCAGTCGAGATCATGTTGAGAATCTAAAGTCGCGATGAGCTGGTAGAACAAATGGTGGACAAGAAAAAGACTCACCATCTTTGTTGCGGTTCCTGCTTTGAGTCGTGTACTACCCGTCACCACCTCAGGACCAGTAACACATTCGATGAGAACATCACAGAGAGATCTGAGCGAACTGGGCTTGACGCACGCCAGACCGACCGTGGCAGCCCCAATGGAGCGGGCATACTTCAAGCCGCCCAGCACATACGGGGTTCTCCCTGAAGAGGCGATTCCCACCAGAGTGTCGTTCTTGCTGAGCGGTGGTGTCAACTTTGTTAGGTCGGTTGCTCCCAACTCCTCCGAGTCTTCGGCACCTTCGACAGCGTTTCGAATCGCGTAATCTCCTCCGGCAATCAAGCCAACGAACTGGCCAGGGGGAGCCGAAAATGTTGGGGGGCTGGATTCGGTAAGCTGGGTGAAGAGCCTTAAGTAGGGAGAGAGATGATACTCACATTTCAGAGGCATCAAGAATACCCAACCTAAAGGTAAATCAATGTCAGAGGAATCATTAAGCAAAATCCAATTTGAACTTGATATCTTACCTCCCGCTTGTCCCTGCTCCGGTGTAGATGACTCGGCCACCTCTCAGAAGACGAGGAACGATAATATCAATAGCATCGGCAATCTGCGGAAGACAGGTTTGAACTGCTTGCGCGACTGAGGCATCCTCTTCGTTGATAACACCTAGGGACACAATTGTCAGCATCTTGCCCAACTGTTGCGAGTGTGTTTTGGGGGAGTCAAGCATACGACAAAGTTCCAAAGAGCTCATGGAATCAATATTTGTTGTTTTCGAATTCTTTTGCTCGGTTTGTAGACCCGCAAGACTCTCTGCGAGTGAGACGGTCCCGTTGCTAGGCTTGACAGCCGTAAAGCTGCCATTACCGTTGTGCCCATTCACAAGGACTTGGCTCTCAGGTGAGGCCTCGCATACAGCAGAAGGAGACATGCCGAAAGAAGTGTGGATAATGCCAAATCAGCACGTGGAACCGAGATATGCGTTATCAACGCCAGGTAGATGGAAGTGGAAGATATCAAATATCCAACCAAGCTGGAGAGGACACTCGATCATCCCCAAGCGAGCAACGCCGTTGCTCTAGCGCCCCAAAGCTGCCGAACTGATCTACCGCTTCCGACCTTACAAAGCGATATGATCCTTGTCAGCTACCTATTGGACGGGATCGGTTTGCCAATATCAAAAAGGTGCCGCATCAAATGTCGGGTTTTCCGCCGCCGTGATCGGGAAGCGGATGTAACCACGCCAACTCCACACCAGAACGGTCAACTGAGCTACAGTGGACCGGACCAGGGATCCACGACAGGAAAGAACTCGGATGGCTGGGCCAGGTCTGTTCACGGGAGATAGCCTCCTAGTTGGCAGCGAACAGAGGACCGGAGAGTGGCAGCCTTTACCCCGAGTAATGCAAGGTTCGCCCCATGACCTCGGAGCTCAGATGTTTCCACCGTAAGACTGAACGGAGCCGCTTCTCCACGCTAGAATTTATTAGTTCGCGGGGTCTAAACTGGGGGTGGGTGGTTAGGTATCTGAGCTCTAATCCCCTCTGAGATAAGGTGGTGGTCAATTCACTGCAGATAACAGGCCTTCCCCGGATGTGGCCATGCAGTGTCACTCTTTTCTATTAAACCCACGCGAGCCGCCAGACCACCTGTCTGTTTTCGACGCCCTGCATCCCATTCATTCTTCAGACGGACCAGGATTTACAAGCACCTTTGAATCTTTACCGGCATTGTTCTTGGACGGTCTCTGAAATATCAATTCACCATGGGCGAAGGTCTTCGCAAGCTGCGCATCGCCGTCTGGGGCGAGGCGCCTGACACCCCTGAGGAGCGAAAGGTCAGCACATCCATCTATGCATACAGCTTTACAGTAAGGAAGGACTTGGAAACTGATGATCACTTGTAGCTTCTGAGGAAGGTCGACTTCTTCATTCTGGTATGTAACCCCTCGCTGTACTAGAATGAAAACTCTTCTCACCATGACTCTAGACATACTGCTGCGTGGCCTTCTTCTTCAATTACCTTGGTATGTCCTCTAAATCCCTTGAAGAAGACCCTCCTGACTTAAAACTTGCAGACCGCGCTGTTCTGGGTAATGCCTACGTCTCCGGAATGAAGGAAGACATCAACCTTACGGGTGACGAGTACAACCTCTTGGTCACCTGTCTTGCTGTTGGCTGTAGGTTCTCAGCCGGCAAAAAACAACAGGACAACCTGCTGACAAGAAAAAAAGACATCATCGGTCAGGTTCCCCATGGTCTCGTTATCCAGAAGGTCGCCCCTCGTATCTGGTTTCCCCTTATGACACTGGTCTGGGCCGCCTTGACCATGGTTTGCGGTGCCTGCAACAACTTCTCCCAGCTCGCTGCTGTGCGCTTCTTTCAAGGCATTGCCGAGGCATCGACATACAGCGGTACCCAGTACATCATCGGAAGTTGGTACAAGGGCCCCGAGGTTGGAAAGCGAGTTGGGCTTTTCCAGGCCTCTGGCATGGTTGGTACCATGTTTGCCGGTATGTCGTTTTACCCAACATCTAGTAAGTCTATTCTAACATGCCTCACTAGGCATTCTGATGACAGCTATCTGGAAGACCATGGACGGAGTTTCTGGCTTGCCTGGATGGCGATGGGTGAGACCTGACCCCCCAACCCCTGTGGTTCAACTTGATTTGCTAAACGAAGCCCACAGTCCTTCATCATCGACGGTATCATCACTATCCCTGTGGCCATCTTCGGCTTCATGTTCTTCCCCGATCTTCCCGAAACCACCACGGCCTTCTACCTCAAGCCCCACGAGCGTGAGCTCGCCTTGAGCCGCCTGCCTCCTAAGAATCCCGAGGGTCACAAGATTGGAGTTTCCATCATTAAGAGAGTCTTGCTAACCCCCAACTTGTCAGTATCCCAGACTTGATGTGTTTGAACCGATACTGATACGTAGTCTAGCTGGATCTTCACCATCTTTTGGATGCTCGGCGGTGCTCTCGAGGCCTACTCGACTCAGACTTGCATGGTCCTCTGGATGAAGGCTTCTGGCCTGTTCACTGTGCCACAGAACAACACCTACCCTCTTGGAATCACCGCAATCGGTAGGTTGCTATAGCTAAATGGAAACTTGTAGACATCTCTAATAAAAATCCAGGTATTCTCCTTACACTCTGCACCTCGGTGGCAATTGACGCGACGGGAGTTCATGCCCCCTATGGCTTCATCGCTTGCGGCGTTCAGATCATTACTTGTGTTGTCCTCCTTTGCTGGAACATGGTCGGCACTGCAGCCAAGATGGCAGCCTTCTGTACGCTTCCCGAACCTCTTCCTCGAGTTGTTCAAATTTGTGTTGCTGACCTATGTAGACCTTGCTGGAACTGCCTACTTGATCCAACCGGTCGTCTTCACCTGGGCTAACAAGGTTCTGGCCCGAGACGGAGACGACGCTGCACGAGCTGTGATTCTTTACGCCATGAATGGTAAGTGTAACATGTGATGATTTTGGACATGTGCTAAGAGTATATAGGTGCCTCCTCTGTGCTCTTCTCCTTCTGGGGCATCACGCTATATCCTGTTAAGGATGCCGCCACCGTATGTTATCCGCCTTCCCAGCATCGTCACTAATCACTAACAAACGGATACAGGGCTTCCAAAAGGGTACCATCGCTATGGTGGTTGTTTCCATCAGTCTCGCGGCATGGATTGGCGTCGTGTGGTGGCAGGATAGGAGAACCGCTCGTATGTTTTCGGAACATCCCGTTCTGGACTCCAAGATGGAAGAAGGAGTCGAGGAAGTACCTGAAAAAGAGCGAAAGGAGCTTTGAGGTGGATAACATCAATTTACCTCGCACGCAATGTGCCTGTAAAGGTGCATTCTGGGTGTTGGATGAGGCGTGAGTGAGAACGGAGCAATTGGTACAGAGGCGACATACAACCTACAGCGGTGTCGTAGTTGGGACTCGGTTCCAGTGAGACTATGCTATTACAAATTATCCCTTCTTAGGCGATTAGACGTGCATAATGTGCTTTGCATTTTTATAGCGAGTGGATAATATGTCAAGGGGCAAACCCTAGACACTCCACGTTTTGAAGGTCTTCTTCAAGAGACAAAATCACCTTTCTTTCTTACATCTATAAACGATGGACCCTATGGAACTTGCCCTGCAGAGATAGCCACGGAGCTCGGCCGGATGATGTACCGACATAAATGAATATCCATGAGAAGGTTCTAGGCAGAGTGGCCCAAACTCTCACACAGCAACCGTCATTCCAGGCATGAATATCGAACAAGGTAGAGGAATTAGGCATTTCGGCTCTTTATGTAACACAATATCACTTCAATAGAAGTAATCAAAATAAGTTAAGTCAAGTGTCAGGATATTGGTCATACTATTTCATAAATCTCTTTCTCTTTGTCTCGCTGATGTATGTCCATGATTGATTTCATCCAAGCTAGGTCTTGAACCCCATGTTAAACTTGATGTTGTAAATACAGTTCCCTTTATTTCTCGCCTTCCTCTTTCTCACTATCACGCTCGAACGACACGGGACCCCATACTGTCTAGGGTGGGCTCAGGTGTGACCGACCTGGATGTGGGTTGAGCGAGAACAGGACTATTAGCCCGAAGCAAATACGCATCAATGTTCGCAGGCTTAAGAGCAACAGGAGAGTGAACCCCATTCACCACAACAGAGCCATTGACATGAACCCCGTTGGCCCCCTTTCCTTTGCGAAGACCTCTAGGCAGGCCCTGCTCAAAGCCTTGTTGGCGAGCGATTTGTTCGATGGACTTGAAGTACTGCAACAGTGTGTGAGAGACTTGTACACCATCCACCGAGAGTCGGAAGCGGGCTCACCTTGACAGTCTTGACCTGCAACTCGAGTGTTGCATCCTCATCAGCCACAATCATCGAGTGTCGGTGTAACTGAAGACCCGAAAGTGTCCACATGTGATTTACTCCTCCCTCAATGCACTTCTGAAGGGCAACAGCCTTACGCGAGCCAAGAGCTAGCGTAACCACTTCTCGGGCATCCAAGACAGTTTGAACACCAACAGTGAGTGCCATCCGAGGCACTTGGTTCACATCGTTGCCGAAAAAACGAGAGTTTGCGAGCATCGTGTCGTAGGCTAGCGTCTTCACGCGGGTTCGGCTAGCCAGACTAGATCCGGGTTCATTAAAGGCGACGTGGCCGTCCTCACCAACGCCAGCAAGGAACAGGTCAATACCTCCAGCTTCTTGGATGGCATCCTCAAATCTGGCACATTCGGCTTCGAGGTCAGGGGCATTCCCATCAAGTATATGTACGTTCTCGGGGCGAATGTTGACGTGAGAGAAGAAGTGAGTCCACATGAAAGAATGGTATGCTTGCGGATGATCTCGTGGTATGCCGACGTATTCATCCTACCAATGGGGCTCAGCCACTTATTTCCAAGACATGAAGTGAACCGTTTCTTACCATGTTGAAGGTGACTACATTCTCAAAGGAGACCTATAAAAGGATTCATTAGCCCTGGCCTAGATAAGAGCAGACATGTGTCCACACACCTCGCCGACCTTGTAGCTCGCAGCAAGAAGCCTGTAAACTTCGGTAGGGCTACCACCGGTTGGCAAGCCTAAAACGAACGGACGCTCAGGTGTGGGATCATATTCCTTGATACGCTGGAGGATGTAGCCGGCGACATACTCGGCCGCCTCCGTGCTGTTATCGCGAACAATGAGTCTCATGATTGCTGTCTGGTTTGCCTTGAGGGCATCTCCAGAACGTCGGGCGGCGCGGCCGCTTTAATATCACAGAGCATTCTGAGGCAATCCTTTGGCTATCTCAACACACAGAGCGACTCAGTTTGCTAGATGATTATTGGGTCTACCCGAAAGGGAGCCCAAGTCCGGGACTGTGAAGATCCATCCGATGCTTTGACGGCTTATCCGACGACCCGACTCCACATGTCGGGTTCGAACGAACGAAATGATCCCACAGTTCGGATGCGAGATCAAGGGTCAAAAAGAAACAGGGAACAGACAAAAGACTGTTGGTCGGATCAGTGAGACGGTAGTGGCTGAGGTAGCCATTTATCCAGCTCACCTCCAGCGCAGGACGTCGACAAGGGGAGGGAAGTAAGTCGATAATACATGAAGGTCAAAGTATATTCGAATCTATACAAACTATGTGCGTGAATGCAAATGGGCCTTTCCCTCCCTCATCTCTCAACATTTCGCACCTTCACGTCAACATATCATCAAGGCGGCCACTTCACAAAGTGATGGATAACCGGTCGATACGATACGAGGCCTAGTTTATCACCTTGAGCTTACATTCTGTGCAAAGTCTTTCCTCCTCTCTAGACCTAATCACCTCCGATGCGCCTAGTTCGGCCATGCCACATTTCGCCCCAGGCTCTTGGCAACCCAGTAACCCATAGCCCTCCGCGCCGGATTGTTGGTAGCCCAATATCTGCTGGGATGCACGCGGTTTGCAAAATGCAGCCAGAAGGTACCGGAGGGACGATCGATAGCAAGCGTGGTTCCAGTGAAGCCCGCATGGCTAGCTGTCTTCATGCTCTGCATGCTTCCCTGCGTGTAGGTCTGGTTGAGCGCGAAGCCAGCACCGTAGTTGTTTCCGGGGAATTGGCCATTGAAGTCAGTAAAGATAAGATCCACGGCCTTCTTGGACAGTACCCGGTGGCCGTCGTAGATGCCGTTGTTGAGAATCATCTGGCAGAAGATGGCAACGTCGCCTACCGTGGAGAAGACACCCGCGTGACCCGACACACCGCCGAGCG
This sequence comes from Fusarium sp. NRRL 66088, assembly GCA_013186415.1. Classification (NCBI taxonomy): domain Eukaryota; kingdom Fungi; phylum Ascomycota; class Sordariomycetes; order Hypocreales; family Nectriaceae; genus Fusarium; species Fusarium sp. NRRL 66088. The sequence continues at coordinate 14,330 of JABCKD010000982.1, read as the reverse complement.
CCCAGGTGTTCTCATCATGGACAGTGCCACGGACAGGCTGTGGGCGCTTGGGCTCCTCAGGACCCTGAGCCTCGATCTCGAACTCGGTTGGGGCAGTACGGTTGTGGAAGGGGTTAAGAGGACCTTCGAGGTTGCCCCGGTTGAAAAAGGTCGATTTCATGCCCAGAGGGATTGTGTAAGAGTAGATGAGCAGCTCGTGGTTCATACCAGTGACACGCTCCAGGAGGTATCGTAGTGTCATGAAACCAATGTCAGAGTAGAGGAACTTGGTGCGGCGCGGCTCCTGAGGAGCCAGAGTGAGTAGTGTGTGGACTCGCTCGTCAATGGATGAGTAGTATGACTTCCAGAGATCGGGAATTGGCAAGGGCAGCAAGCCGCTTGTGTGAGTGAGAAGGTCAATGACCTTGATGCTGCCCTTGCCATTGGCTGCGAACTCGGGGAGGTAGGTCGCAACATTCTCCTCCAACTTGACGCGGCCAGCATCAACCTCCCGAAGCACGGCGACTGCGGTAAATAGCTTCGAGACGCTGGCAAGGTCATAGACAGTGTCGAGAGTGGCATCCTCCTGGTCTGACGGGTCGAGCAGGGTGCCATTGGCGTCGGCGTACAAATTTCTCTTGCCCGTAGCAAAGGCGCTCACGATGACACCGTGACGAGCTACAATATTTGCAGATCCGGGTTCAACAGCCCGGACCTGGTTGTGAGACGCGTCCCCGTAGTTCCTCGGCTTGCTGAACTCGGTCATGTTTTGAACCATATCCTTGAGCGGCTTCGCCAGCATGCCAACTGTTGAGGGTTTGTCATGCTTGAGCACGAAATCCGCCGAGGCAGGGTTCGGGGTAGCAGCCAAGATGGCCAGTAGGGCAGCGTGGAACTTCATGGGGATAGATTGATAGGCAGTGATTTCTTGGATATGAGAGGCGAGAAGATCAATGAAAAGACAATGACCCTGAAGATCAGAGCCGGGCGAAGAGAGGAGATTTGATGAATGATATAATGCCCCCTTCACCTAGTCGCTACCCTGCCTATCAACGTGCCGTGCTATCCAAGCTGTCGGGTAATCCGCTATCTCGACGTTACCCCAGATTCCCCACGTTATTGAAGCATTTGATAGCCAGGAACGTTTCCTCTCCAGGTTGAAGGCCAAGAACGCCCCAGGTTCAACTGCAATGCGAGTCATGGCTCGCTAGCTTTGTCAAAGTCGGTGATAACGTCAGGTCCTATCCTGGCTAGGGCGACATGGTACCTCTGGGCTTATCGAGGGTTCGGGGCGGAAAAGCCGAGCGGCCGGAAGAAGTAGCTCAGGCTCAGGTATAACCCCATGGTATCCGCATCTTCGGGTTTCCCGCCACTGCTACTACTCCTCCACCTTGACGCGTGAGACACGAACGAACCATGCGCATGATGCGCCGAACATTTCTAAGAACTCCACAGGCATGCGATGCATGGTATGTTCCACTCTTGAGCAACCTTGCTTGTCATCTTGTTAATCCAGGCCTTCCTTGGCATGCAGTCGCCGTCGCAAGTCCAAGTGTGACGGCATCCGACCTCGTTGCAAGAGATGCGCATCAAGGGGCGTCGCCTGTGTCTGGTCCACTCCAGACACTTCTCGGGAAACCAGAGAAGCTCCCCAGACGCCTTGTTCTGTCGTTCAAGAGCCCCAAGAGGTCATCTCGGAGCCCCGGGTATCTGTTCGCACGCCCCAGACAGTAGCCCGGGTGCCCATTGTCGATGCAGAGCCTCTCGACATCACAGCTGATGGCCTCAAGGCATGTCTGGGTCTCTTCTTTGATCGCCACTTTGCCAGCGACTTTTGCTCTTTTGATCACCGTCCAGACTTTGAACAGAAATGCATTCAGCATCCTCTTCTTTCTGCAACTATCGTCGCTCTCTGCGGCCGCTACCTCGAATCTCAGGATGCACTCTCCTTATTCCAGCTTCCGACTGGTGCCGCCGTGTCCAAGCACCATCTTCATCAAGCTCGGTTCCTGGCAAAGATGTCGTCGGATCAGCCGACCGGTAAGCACTCCTCAACGGGTCAGTGAGCCGACAGCTAACTTGACTCCCTATAGTATCTAATATTCAGGGCAACCTCTTGCTTGCCCAAGCAGAACTTCTATCCAACTCGGGATCCCGCCATTGGATGTTCGCGGGGACGGCAATTAGGATGGCCGAGATCATGCGCCTCAATAAGGACTTCCACAAGAAGCACAGCCTCAAGGAGCAGGAAGTCCGTCGGCGTACGCTTTGGGCTTGTCTTCTCTTTGACAGAGCCTTGTCATACTTCCTCGCTAAACATCGCACCATTGATCTCGAGAATGTCGGCATACCCGTACCTAGTAACGACGCATCGCTAGTCTATCATGAAGAGACTAGAGGCGTCACTCTTGGCGATCTCGCTTCCTATCGACGTCCGTCCGACTTGGGTATGAGTGCATACCTCATCAAGACAGTCTGTATCTGGAGCGGCATGGCCGACTTCGCCGTGTATTCGCGGAGAAACCTCGACAAGTTTGCGCCAACGGATCCCCGAAGCATCCTCGCCATTAGGTACCATGCTCTTCAGACTTGGGTCGGGTCACTACATCCTAGCCTTTGTTGGAGCACTGCGAATTTCCACGATCAGTGTACTCTTGGTGCAGGAACAACCTTTGTTGCAATGCACTTTTTGCTCCACAGTGCTGCCTGTGTTGCCCATCAATGTTATCTGCCTCACTTGGCCATGTATACCCAGCTTTGCGACCTTGTAGATGGCGCTGGGTGGTCCTACCTACACCGGGAGCAGTCACTCCTGGACATATGTGTCTCGAATGCCCTGAAGATAGGAGAAATGGTTTCCTACCTAGCTGACCCGGAACAAGGGGGCGCTCTTGGCCGCTCTTCATTACAAACCATCTGGGTCGCGTCCTCACTACTTGTTGCCGCCAACACGTTCCTCTGGCTTGAATTCGCCCAGGACGAATCCTACTCGGGCGAAGAGATCCGGCAGAAAGCCACGACCTACTTCCAACTCGCTGAGCAGCTCCTATCATCGTGGGTATCCGAATGGAGGGCGGCTAAGCAATGGCTGATAGCCCTCAACGTGATGAAGACATTGTACAAGGCGGCCTACTTGGGCGAAATCCATGAGAACATGCTCAGCCCGGGATCTACCCATTCTGATGATAATTCCGGCGATGACTTCCGACCTCAGCCTGGAGACGGATACCCTTCACTCATCTCCCTACCCCACCTACAGGCTTCTATCAAGTTTGCCACGGGTGATACGTCAGCCAAACTGATTGATATGCAGTCGATCTGGCTACAACTCTCAAACGGTTGGCCTTACGGGTTTGGTGCGCCAGCATGTTTATTAACATCAACTAGTGGAACTGGTGAAGCACAGGTTAGCTACGAGATGCTAGATAACTAACTTGATGCAACATAACATACGACTTGTCATGGAGAATCGTGAAGACATTGGGCTGTGACAGCGCCAGCGTTTATGATACACTAGTGCGCCAACACTCGCCTCTATTAACCTTAAAATCAGCCATTCGGCTATAGCTCCATTGTAAATGTATACAGAAGTGACAAACCACGGCTAAGTGCGAGTATTGTTGAGAAGAGTATCATCGTTCTGTGATCTGTACGGCGAGGTGGCAACTTTGGTCAGTCGACTTTACAGTTAGACACGATGGAGAAGCCTCCACAAAGCGTTGACTCTCACTAACGTTGAGCGAAGACAGTAAGGGAACAATGACTTTAACTCTGACAAGAACCAGAAACATATAGCTACCTAAGTGACGGCTCTCTGATCAAAAGAAGCGTGCAAAGAATGACAACTCAGCTCTTCGCGATGGATATTAAGGGAGATATCACCAAGTCAGTTGTAATGGACGCAACAGAACGGCATCTCTAGTTACAAAAATGAGGTCATTCCGTGATTTAATTAAACCTCGGCTTCCTCAGATAAGCCTTGAACATCCCGACATCGTGTCCCAAGACGACTCGGGGCGATACGTCGTTCTTTCGCGATTCTTCCCCTCACCAGCCGAATGAGACGCCCCCTACCGGGCCCATAGCTTCATCAGTGTCATGAGAAGCGAGGGTCGTGATGTCGAATTACAAGACGTCGTTCCGGATGATCTGCCCGAGTATGAGGCCAACGGCTAGAGGGAGTGGTTTCATAACGGCAGAGCAACCAATCTCCACGACGATAGGGATGAAAGAGAAGTCAGAAGGATCGATGACGTCTGGGAATATGATAACCCAACCTTGGACATACCCTACCTGTTTCCAGTTGGTATCGAGTGCTTCCGTCAGTTAGATGGCATTGTCTGGGAGCCTCACCGTATCTTCAGGCCTGACCCAGGTGCGCAAGCACTCATTTCAACCAGCGAAACCTTTATCCCCAACTCTGAGCTGCAGAGCGGCTTCCCAGCTTCCACGTCGCGCGGTCACCAGCCGAAGGTCCCACGGCCCTCGCAAGTAGGTGCCGGTTAGGGAGACCATGATAAGTTCCGGGAATGGCAGAGGCACGGCCGTTCTCTGACGAAGAACATGGCCGGGGACAAGGCATGGGCTCACGAAGACCCTGCGGTGTTGCGGTTTTCTGGTGATGGCGAGGACACTGTGGTGACTGAAGGCCTGGGGAAGAATGATCCTCAACTTCCAGAGTCATACGCCGACAGGGAGAGACCAAGGACTGTTCTGAAATAGTTCCAGACTCGTGGCTAGGGAGAGTCTTACCGAGGGGGTGCTCGACGCGGACGTGGTCAACGTCGTGGTGGTGGTAGAGGTCGGGGTGGACACTTGGTTCTCGATGACCCCGGTATGTGGTACGCATGGAGAGACCCATCCCTCACATCTTGACGCCATTCTTCTCACAACTTTGACCGTTAAGACGAGAGCCTGGTTTTTTATTCATCCTCTGTCACTGGCTGTATCGCGCGAGCGACTAATCATGTTGACCATCTTGTCTCTCCTTCTTTGTCTTGTTTTTCTTGTTGTTCTGGCCGTGGCGAGGAGAGCCCAGATTTCACTTCACCTTTTGTCATCCGCTGTTTCGCGCGAGCGATCTTATATGTTTATTGTCATGTCTCGTGTTCTTGTTCTTGTTCTTGTTGTGGTTTTTTCTGGACATCTCCGCGCGAGCGGCTATCTCTTCCTGTACCGCCCCTATCTCTAGGTTGGGAGTTGGCGTTTTTTATCCTGTAGAATAGTATTGCTTTTGCTGATTGCGCAAAGAAAGGGGAATAGCAATGGTTGTGATATCTCATATCTATGTGTTACTTGTTACTTGATTGAGCATACTCGCGACGTGATGATTTTCTCCTTGTATTTTGTCATGTGTAAAGCTGAGCGTATTTTATCTACCTATCTGGTATTGCTTGATGTTGCGTGGTGGTGGCCTAGAGTAGACCTCGTAGTGAGGTCGATCCATGAAGTCGAATACGCCACGGACTCAAACCCATGGAGCTGAGCATCAGGATCTCGGAGGTCAGAGGCTTGGTCAGCAAGCCTGCTGAAGCCGAGTCCAGGAAGAGGTCGTCATACGTCTCCTCAGTGTAGAGACGGTAGCAAATACCGGGCTGGGTTCGACCGGCTCGGCCTGCTCGCTGCCCGGCTGCGGCCTTGGAGATGTTCGACGTGTAGAGCCGATGGAGGCCAGCACGTGGGTTGAAGCCTGCTTGCTTCACCAGACCCGTGTCTGAGTTTTACCATTAGCTAAATTTCCCCTGTCACTTCATGGACGGTTGATACTTACCCACGAGGTACTAATACCATGTAACCGCCAGCGTTAGCTGCTTAAGACATCTTTCTGAAGTTAGAATTCCATGGCTTTCTGGCCGCAATTGATCGAGATGATCTAGTGCGGCTCAGTTTCCCGGAAGAAGAAGTGGCGGCAGTGGTGGTCTCGTTGGTATTGCATTTAGACGATTCAACGGTCGAAACGGCAGTTGGCCAGCAACTCGGTCGTTGATGATGCTTGCGACTAGTTTGGCTCGTAGAGAAGTTTGGGATGCGTGTTTTGGTCAAGAATCTGGTTGGCTTCGTGTTGTGCGTTGTGAGAGACGCCCAAGGTCAGGTTTACTTGAGAGGCAGGAAAGAAACCCAACAAGGTGCCCGCCTGTGCTTGCTGTCCCATCTGATGTCATCGTTTACCTACTAAGAAACCATCTTGACCTAAACCTTGGGATGATACTCATCATGACTTATCCTGCCTCGCGTCTTGTCGTAAAACGATTCCAGTTCTTGGATCAATTGCCCCTCAATGCGTCCCAACATTTTGGTCAGTTCTGTGAGAGAGGGGGGATCGATCCCCTTCCAGTAGGTCCTTCACCTCGTTCCAATCGAGAGCCAGGTCCCGGCGAACGCTCTGAGCCTTCCGCAGCGCCGTCACCACCTCACGGGCCAACACATCCGGGGGAGATGCCGGGTCCAGTTCGGCTCCCTCATCATCAGATTCTAGAAATTTCTCAGGGGCGGTGCATCGAATGGTGACCATCTCATCGGCCGAGACTTTCTCAGGTTCGGTAGGAGGTACCTATCTACAAAAATCCATCCTCCACGATGGATGCATCAATCTCATAGGGGCACCAACACAAATTCCTTTTCAGTTGATCGAAAGAAAATGATTTCATTGAATAGTGGGGTTTGGGTATTCTTCTCTCCCTATTGTCTGTCTGTCTGTCTGTATCATGAAGGTATTACAGTGTGTGTCTAGTGAACAAAAATCGTGTGTACATGGGCAAAGTCTCTCTTTTGCCATTCTATGTCCAGAAGACTCTCTCAATAGAGCCTCGGTTACATCAAACAAAAAAATTCCACATCTCATTTACTTTTTTTTTCATTCCCGGACAATATTTACGCCTTCTTCTCCTTCTTCTTGAAAGTCTTCTTGGGCATGCGAGCAAGCCAGTAGACAAACAGAGCGGCGGCCATGTTGAAGAAGACGTAGACCCAGAGGAGACCAAAGTTGCGCCAGCGGTCAGCGTAGTCGATGTTGACGGCGCTGAGGTAGACGTTGGTAGAGGCGATGGTGCAGAAGCTGCACTTGTCGGTGGCCTGGTCGTCCATGAGTTTGCCACCGACCTGGGAAATGTAGCTCTCCATGAACTTGATGCAGGTGGTGCCGTTGGGGGGAGTGAATTCAACCCACTCGTTGCTGGCGCAGACGACATCGGCGTTGGCGACGGCTGTGGATAACATGCCTCCGACTAGATATGTGAACGGCGACACGTAGTACATGAACTTCCAGAAGCCGGGCATAGAGTCCTTGGGGGCGAGGACACCACAGAAGATCAGGCAAAGCATGAACATCAGGTTGGCAACGTTGGCGCCAGCTTCGGCCGTCTCGAATCCAGCAATGATGAAGGTGGAGAAAGTGCAGGTGAAGATGAGGAACATGAACAGGAACAGGAACATCAGACCTCCACGCTCCGTCAGCTGGTCGGCAGCCGAGGCGTTGTTGTAGAGACCGACAGGGTAGTACCAGCAGAAGAACATGATGACGGCCATCAGCGCATTCCAAGGAAGTTCGACAATAAGCTGCGAGACCATGAAAACCTTCCAAGAGTACACCTTGGAGGGTCTCTCACGGACTTCGTAAAGGGAGCGCTGGATAACGAACTGCGGCATCGACTGCTGAACAAGTTGACCGAAGATGGTGAGCAGGTTGAAAATGGCAAACATCTGGTTCTGAAGACCCTGGATACTGTTGGGGGCCTTGAAGAAAACGAAACCGATAAAGAGGGCGACAAGAGTGCAAAGAGCGGCCTTGGAGTAGATATAGACGGGGGTGCGCCAGTACTGCTGGAAAACACGGTAAAGGACCTCCTTGAGTTGAACCATGAAGGGAGCGGCGAATTCGCGATAGCTGGCGGGGTCCTCGCCAATGTCGGCAGCACCCTGCTTCTCCTGCTTGATCCTCTCGAGCTCGTTCTGGACATCTTGATATTCGGGGCTATCGCGCCACGTCTTGAACCAATCGACCTCAGTGTGGGATCCGGGGGCGGCACCAATAACTTCCAACATCCATTCGGCGGGGTTGGCCTCGGGAGGGCAGGCGTGTCCACCGTTGCGCTCAAAGTAGCTGGTCATGACATGAGAGTTCTCGCCAATGTCACCAAAGTAGACAGTCTTGCCACCCTTGGCCAGGAAGAGGAGTCGGTCGAAGCGCTGGAACAACATGGCAGAAGGCTGGTGGATAGTGCAGAGGACGGCCTGGCCGGCCTTGGTCAACTTCTCAAGAAGGTCGAGAATAGCCCAAGACGTTTGCGAATCAAGACCAGAGGTAGGCTCATCGACGAAGAGCAACAACGGGGGCTTGGCGGCAAGTTCGACACCGATAGTCAGGCGCTTTCGCTGTTCGACATTGAGACCTTCACCGGGGACACCAACAACGGCATCGGCGTATTCCTCCATATCCAGCAGCTTGATAACCTGTTCGACGTACTCGAGCTTCTCCTCACGAGGAACGTGGGCGGGCTGGCGCAGGAGAGCACTGAAGTTGAGAGCCTCTCGGACGGTCGAAGTCTGAAGGTGGAGATCCTGCTGCTGAACATAACCGGTCTTGCGCTGGAAGGACATATCACGAGGGGATCCGTCAACCAACATCTCACCCGTGATAACACCCATAGAAGTACGGTCGGCCAAACAATCCAGAAGAGTGGTCTTTCCGGCGCCAGAGACACCCATCAGGGCAGTCAGAGTACCAGGCTTGACCCAACCATCAACGTGATCTAGAATGCGACGGGTCTCGGTCTTGATCTTGACATCATAGCAGACATCGTGCCACTGGAAGACGGAAGTCTGCTCCTGGAGAACACCGCCATCCTTGGCGGTTCGGCTGCGGGTTCGCTCGGCAGTGACAATGGGACCGATGTGGGCCATGGCAGCTTCGGGGTCGCTGTGCTTCTTCTCGGCGTTGGCAACAGCAGCAGGCTTGTGGCCGCGGCGGTAGACCAGGACTTCACCCTTGGACTTCTTCTCGGAGACGAGTTCGGCAGAAACCATGTAGGTAAAAAGGAACAGAACAGTCCAGGCAATGACGATACCAAAGTTGCGCCAGCGGTTCTCCCACTTGTAGTCAAATTGGAGCTCGGCGTAACGGTCACCGTTCACAGCAGACTGTCCTTCAACAGCACCGACAGCGCTGCAAACACGGTTGGCAGAGGGGATATCGGCGTAGCCAGGAACGTCGTTTCGGGGGATAAACTCGTCACAAGTGTAGTCGCGGTTGTGAAACTCGTTGACGACCAGAGCCTCGAAAGCGTAGGCAATAGGGTCGATCCAGTAAAGCCACTTGCACCAACCAAGCATATAACGCTTAGGAATGACGAAACCGGTAAAGATGACAAGATCCAGAATCAAAATGGCAGCGGGGACGAGAGCCTGGAATAGGGTACGGGAAGCCGAGGCGATGGTACGGAAGATCATGGACATGACCAAAACAGTAGCGAACGAGATGAGCAGGAAGAAGAAGAACGCTCCCGGCTCACGCTTCAGGTTTGTCAGGAAGTAGAGTGACAAGTTGAAGACGATGGTGTTGGCAATCTTGTATGGCATATCGCAAAGCATGGAGGAAATAGCCTCAGCGGAAGGATGATAAAGAGCGTAACGGCTGTGCTTTTCGACAATTGGGCGTTGTGCGTACAAGGTCAAAATCTGGAATTGTCAGTATTGAGACACCAACACTGCCGTAATAACTCACCTCGAGGGCACTAGCAAAGGCATTCATCAAACAAGCAAAGAACAGAAGGGCGCCACGACGGAAGAAACTACTAGAGTTCTCGTCGAGGTTGTAAAAGACGGATCCAATAATGAGAGACATGGCAAAGTTACCGATCAAGGCACCGACAGTCAAGCCAGGGTCACCGATAAGGCGCTTCCAACCACGCCACAGGCACAGCTGAATCTGCTGGTTGTAAGAGAGGGTGAAAGGAGACTTGGATCGTTGACCCTTGGCCTGCTGGGCTTGCTTGGAGGCACGGAAAGCCTCAGCGTCGGGGCCGTTGATGGGGTGAGCCACCTTGTACTCCTCAATCTCAGCCTGGAGAGCACGGTACTCAGCGCTGTTCTTCCAGGCGGTAGCAAACTCGTCAGGTGTGCGAGGCACCTTGCCCTCAAATCCAGGTCGCACATGACGTTCCAGAGGAGCTGTCATGGAAGTGAGGAAATCGGGGGTGGTCTGACGAGCAGGGCACTCGAAACCCAGGTTAACAAAGTACTGCTTCGCAGCATCGGCACGGCCAAAGAAGATCTGGCGGCCCTCATACAGGACAGTAGCCTTATCGAAGAGATCGTAGGCGCTCTGGGGAGACTGGTAGATGGACACGACGGCGGTGCTGCCAAAGAGCTCGGTCTGAAGACGGAGGGTCTTGCAAAACTCAATGGCGTTGGCCGAATCCAGACCTCGAGTTGAGTTATCCCAGCACTGCAGAGGAGCGCCAGACAAGGCGGCCTCAGAAATGGTGACACGCTTGCGCTCACCACCCGAGACACCACGGATGTACTCGTTACCGACACGGGTGTTGACGGTGTGAGAGATGCCAAACATGGCCATGACAACATCTCGCAGGTGATCGGCAAAGTCGTTTCGGTTCAGACCTTGGGGGAGCTGGCGGGGCTGACGAGCTCGGGCGGCGAAAGTGAGGGTATCGCCAACAGACAGCTGAGGGAAGTGGACATCGACTTCGGCGGTGTAGATGGCCTCACCACGGTGGTGAGAGTGCATCTCCTTGGCGGTCATACCTATGAGCAGAAATGTTAGCCGCTGTCGATGGTCGCATACGAGTGATCGTCGGTTTCACACGGGCACGACCCACGTTGCTCAACAACAGACGCGCAACAGAAGATCGAGTCCGGTGAAACCGATACGACTCTCCCGTCCCAGATATGGAACTTGACTCACCCTGATAGTTGAAGTAGGAACCATCATCGACGTAGATACCGTTGAGTTCACCAGCAATGGTCTTGAGGGTGGTGGAACAACCAGCACCGGGAGGACCAAGCACAACCAGCATCTCACCGTTGCGCACAACACCATCGAAACCACGCAGGATATCAATGCGTTGACGGCCTTTGCCAGTCATTCGCGAAACGAGACTGCCGGCAGAGAGCCAGACGTTGGCGACATCACCCTGGTAGTCGCTGGCCTCACCGAAACCATAGACATTGAGGTTCTGGAAGCAAACACCAGCGTGTCGGAAAGCATGACCATCCTGGTTCACGAGCTCAACAATGGACTTGGCCCATTCGCGAGCACTAAAGTTCTCAGAGTTGGGGTTGAGAGGTGAGTTCTCACCGGCCTGGAAAGGGCTCTGGCCGGGAAACTGAGCGGCAGAGGCGTGAGAATAAGATCGCGCCAGAGCTTGCACAATCGACGTTCGTCGCTCCATCTCGGAATCGTCATCGTCATCGTCGTCTTTTCCCAGAGTATCGGCGGGAGACGACGAGGGCTTCTCGTTGATCAAATCTTCGGTACCGGCATCAGTAACGGAGCCCGCCTTGGGCTTCTCGTCGGCGACAGGCGCAGGGTGGGCGGAGCCTGCCTCGGGGACGCCCTGCCTAGCGGCCGTGGCGTCGTTGTTGGCGTTGATCCCGTAGACGGCCGACATGATGGGCGAAGGGGGCGGCCGAATCTACTAAAGGATCTCGCAATTGAGTCTCGAGGGTGGAGGGGGGATGAAGCCCCAGTGAGTTTGAGGGAGCGTTTCGGTAGCCAGTAATTGAATGCGAAAGGAGACTCGAGGTGGTGTGTATCGAAGCTTGTTTTGGCGAATTGGCTGTCAGTCCAGGCGGAGGAAGGACTAAAGCAAGCTCAAGATTGGAAAAGGTATTAAAGTAATAAGAAAGGATCGATTAAGAAGAAAGGGGATGACGACGAGAGAAGATGTGACAGTCCCACGGGAAGGGGAAGAGGCGTGCAAAAAAGGAAGAGAGAAGAAAAGAGGGAGGAAGCTTGGTGATAAAATATGAGTCGGTTTGAATCAGCTCGCCATTCAGCAGCAGCAAATGAAGCCCGATAAACTCGCGTGGGGTCTCGACACTAGAAGCCTCGCACTAACACTGAAAGCGAAGAATAAACGATGCTCCAGTGGGTCGCTCGGCCGGGATTCTAGCGTAAATTCAGGCGGAAAGGCGGGTGCGGCTGCAGCGTCTGCCTCTCAGACTTTTAAGTCTCGGTGTGTGTGTTAAGGGGCGGCCGACCTGGGAGGGGTGTGTAACAATAGACTCCGCCGATTTACAGTCGCCTCCGGAGAGATTCAAACGCTTCTAAGGCGATCGTGTTCGGACACATAGTTCATCTTGGGAATGGTAGTAGACAGACCGTCAACTTTTATTATCGTGAATTTCAATCTCGTCCCGTCTTAGGCGTCACATGTCGTGATCTCTACAGACTCCTCCATCTTAAACTCCGCAATCTCCCGTGCTTGGCTATTGACAACCCGCATCCTCCTCCGCAACTCGGTCGAGTGTCTTGACGGAGTTTACACAAAGTCTCCGTGAGATATCAGCACCAATTCACACCTGGAGGCATTTTTCGCAATCTATCAACTCCCCGACCCGACGACCAGGGGATGTATGATGACGACGATTGCAGCCAGTCCAGGGGAAGCTGAAGGGCTCTCCCCCTTGGTGTGGAGTGAGCTGCTGTGTTTACACAAGAAAAAAAAGTCTAAGCGGATAACGGGCAAGCACAAGAGTCCGACAATGCAGCCTCTAAGCGACAAGATCCCTGAATTCCAGGGAATTGGGGACTCCACTCTCCACCCGCCGGAACTCCGCAGAGGAATGACACCCCTGGACGACGGGCAACGTACGTAACGTGGGGTGCTGAATTCAGGCAGTATGTGTTTTTTTGTCCTGTTGTTGTTTTGTTGGTGAAGTTGTCGTCAGAGGAGATGTTGTTAATAATTATGACCTCGTTCATGCATAGAAGCGATGGTGGTGGCTCACATCAGCAAAGCCAAGTCATTTTTAAGATCTGACCAAAGGCTCGGCTTACCTATGAGGATGTCTATCTTGTATCAAAAGTCACGTTCAAGGGCTAAACAAGCGACGGCGAACCATCATTCTACCGATTCGTCGTGGTCGTTGTAAAAAAGATCACATTTAAATGAGTCATTATGAATGGCAGCCGATGTATCAACGCCCACGGCCTCTCCGTGAGCCTTAGCAACCAACTATTTAAATACACCTCAAAAGAACATACTTTTTTAAACATGGACATTTTCATGACCCGGTCACTCCCGTAACACGGCACACAAACTGAGTCACGTTCAACTCCTTTTTTTTTTTTTTAATTCTCGCCTCCGCCATGGAAATCTTGAAACAGAAGCAAGAGAAAAGCTTGTCCTGCTACCGACACGAAACCGCGTATTTACTGTCGGGGCCTTGAAAGAACCCGTCCCGTCCGCCAATCAGAAGCTAGGCGTCGTACCGAATCCGACCGGCTGGAAGATGGATGATTTGCTTGGCTTGCTGATGCGCTGCGCGTAGGGCGAAGCGTGCGCATCCACTTTGAATGTTGCATTAGACTTCTTTTCTCTCCTTCCTTCTCGGTTGGTTTCGAAATCTTCCAAAAGGAAGGGGAGGGAGGGTCTCGGACTTTTCAATCCTTGCTTGCTACGACCAACCCAATGACAACTCATCACTTAAAAAGGATTCGGTTGTCAGCACCAAAGGATTCCTTCTTGATTGCAGTGAGGATGGATGATTGACATGAAGAGATCAGGGCCAAGAACCAATCACAGATCTTATTCTACTTTGAGGCACACACCCCCTGCTAGCTCATCGGGGTCTTCGAACAGCCCGACAACCCGCCATGCGACCCCGAAGCCTGTCAACCCGTCCCGCTAGTCAGCGCCCGGGGAGGGGAGGGAGGGATGTTTGTCGATGGGGACACTCTAAAAATGTGTCTCTGTTTTCTGTTTGGAGGTACTGTACCCGACGTGTGTTTTCTTTTATCATGTGTGAAGGCATCATGACATGTTCAAGGACCCGTCTATCCGGGTAACGTAAGCAAAAGAACAACTTACGGTCTGGGTGAAATCACGGCTCGCGTGCATCATTATAATACTATTTTCCAAAAGAGCGTGATCATATCAATCTGCCCCTCCCCAACTGAAATATACAAGAATCACATATTAGAAAGTCAGGTCAGACCAAAAGTAATATTTTATATTACATTCCCCTTGCCTCACGCTTCTCTAGCTATCTATCTATATTAAGCTTAGCCTAGCTAAGGCTTCGCCATTATATAGCTAGCCTCTAGCTATCCTATATATAAGGTATTATTTAATACGCCCCTTTAATATAAAGGTATTATCTTTATATTATAT
>JABCKD010000981.1:0-38949 GCA_013186415.1 Fusarium sp. NRRL 66088 | reverse complement strand
GAATAGACGGAGCAGAGCAGTGCAGAAGCATTAACGCACAACGAGGCCAAGACAGGCCCCCATGTCATTAATCTCTCCAAGCCGACCAGGGTCTGATGAAGCCGGTGGACCCCCCTTGGCGTGTGTGGGTGATCCACGCAACGCAATCCCAAAGCCTGAGGCTTGCGGCTGGGTACGTACTCTGCCTTGGTGTGTGTGCAGGTGGTCGCTCGTCCGCCTCGTTCATCCTGCGCGAGATGTTATCTACTGGCCTCTGCCCGTCTCGGCCGTCAGACGGATCTAGCTTGAGGGACCTCCATCACCACTTTCACGACATTCCTTCCGACTTCCTTCTTCCATCACCGGCCCTGCTCTCTTGCAGACGTGACCACTCGGTCCTCTTGTCGCCCTCCTCGGTCCCGTCAAACTCGCCTTCTTGCCATCCTCCCCTACGACAACCTACCGACTTTCCTTGGAAGGCGACAGGCCAAAGACTCAACACCTCTTTTGCCTCCCTGCCTAAACTTCTCGAACCGTTGATTCGGCCATCGGGACAACCCACGACAACAACCCACACAACAACAACAACTCGACTTCTACCCGCAGGAGCTAAACTCAACCCGTTGGACTTTGGATCGGGATCCTTTTCTGGCCGTTGGAAAATCCTCTTTTATGCCTTTTCCTTTTCTCTCTGTCTCTCTCCCGTTTGGATATATCTCTGGCCCCAGGACCACCACTCTCCCCCAGTTCTAGGACTTGTTAGATATCAACAGATATAACAATGCAGCACCATGCCCTCTTCGGTTACCAAACCCCTCCGGCGTCGCCTGGTTTCGACAACCCCAAGTGCAACATCCAACAACCCTTTGCCGCACCGCGACACTACCCGACACGGCCTCTTGCGCCGGAGGAGAGGTTAGGCCGGGTGCTCGAGGGCACTCTGCAACTGACTGAGATCCTGGGAACTGGCGCGTATGGCGTTGTCTACCTCGCTGTCGACCTCAAGACTGGAGGTAAATACGCCGTCAAGTGCCTCAGCAAGTTCAACCCCGATGGAACCCAATTGGAGCCCCGCCAGTTTGCCTACCAACAACGAGAGATCCGTCTTCACTGGAAGGCATCCAACCACGCCAACGTGGTACAGATGCTCAAGATTGTGAATGATCCTGACTGCATCTACGTTATTCTCGAGTATTGCCCTGAGGGCGATCTCTTCCTGAATATTACTGAACGTGGTCAATATGTTGGTAAGGATGAACTGTCCAGGAACATTTTCCTCCAGATCCTGGATGCCGTGGAGCACTGCCACAACCTGGGAATCTACCATCGGGACCTCAAGCCGGAGAACATCTTGGTAACAGACCGTGGTGACACTGTCAAGCTGGCCGACTTTGGCCTTGCCACATCAGATGATCGATCCGAGGACTACGGATGCGGTTCAACATTCTACATGAGTCCAGGTACATATCTTTCCTCCCCTTTGAAATGATCAACCCCTTTGCTCCCCTTTCCCTTCAACACCTTTCAGACAACTAACATTCCTCCCCTCTCCTTCAGAATGCCTGGACCCCTCTGCTAGGAAGCCCTACTACATGTGCGCCCCCAATGATGTCTGGAGCCTTGGAGTTATCCTCGTCAACCTCACCTGTGGACGCAACCCATGGAAACAAGCTTCCTTCCAGGATTCCACATACCGGGCCTATTCCGGATCCAAGGACTTCCTGAAGACGATCCTCCCACTCTCGGATGAACTGAACGAAATTCTGGGACGGATCTTCGAACCCAACCCTGAGCAGCGGATCACTCTCAACGAGCTCCGAACCAGGATCATGGCCTGCTCTAGGTTTACCATGCCGGCCGTCTCTCCCCCAACACCACCGGCCTCACCCGACCACACTACCGAATACGTTTCTCCCGAGGATGCCATTATCGACGACTACGACTACGACTCGCCTCTGTCGCCGGCTTCCTCTGACGATGAGGGCTCGCTCACATCGAGCGGCTCCACCATCGACGACCTGGACGATGACTTTGACCAGGAACGCCAGATGCCGCAAACTCCTCCGGAGTATGCACCCCACGCTTTCGACCCCGAGGAGCCTAAGGAACACCAGCTCATCTACCACAGCCAGGAGTTTGTGCCCCAGAAGTACTCTGGGCCAGTCCCCGTGCAGGTGCCAGTGGCCATTCCCCCTCAGCCCATGCTCTGCCAACCTGTTCCTGTACCTATCCAGGCTCCTTGCCAACAACACAAATCCTACTTCCCTATCTGGGATATGGTAAAATACGTTCAACATGTGCCCATCCTGCAGCACCACATACCCTTCCACCAGCAGGTCCCCTTTATGCCTACGTTCCAAGGCTGCTATTAGATCTCGTCAACAAGACAATGATTTTTGTCTGACTGAGCATCGAAGCAGCCGCCCCTTACACACACACACACACACACACACGCACACACAAACTGGATGAGATACCCCCGAGGCCCAACATCAACAAAGCCCCGGACCCCCCTTGTTTGATTCTTCAGGTTCCCTTGGACATTACTCGACATTTAATATCGACCCTTGGCAACAACATGTACCACCACAGGGACTACCTTTACATACTTGGATGCACCAAAAACAACACCCCCAAAAGCCGTGCAAAGGATTACGCCAACCCAAAAACAACGTTTTAACGACCCAACGAAATGAGAGTCCGGGAACTGGTTCTTTTCGGCCCTGTATCTTTTGGACACCAGATCTTGTTTGGTTTTACACTTTTTTCTATGTCTATTTTATCATCACCTTTTTTGGAAAAACCCTTTTATTGAAAAAGCGAGGAGTTTTTGTATTTTCTTGAGGAAATTTTTATGAGGAAGGGTGAAGATATCACTTCTTGTAGAAGCATGAAAGTCTGGCGCAGCGAATTACTTGTTGTATGGGAGGCACTCTATGTTTTTGCAAAGAGAATTTCTGGAGATGGAGTTGTTGATTCCCCCCCCCCTTCTACTACCTCTGTTTGTCTTGTACCCGGCGATTTTATACTCCTCTTCTGCCTTGGGAAGGACACCTTTTTTTCTGGAAAAATACTTTCCTCCTGGGACGCAACGAACGCCTGATACGGAAACGACTATGTCTTTCTAATTTCTTCTCACTACTCTTATCAACATTTTTTCATCATCTGGAGGCGCCCTCTTTCGAATAGAGACGGAAGAATGGCCGAGACATTCACTTGGTCTGGATCAAAGATACCTTTTTTCTTTTTCTACATTCACTTTTCTTATTTTGATGACGAGATATGGGGGGGAGAAGAACATGGGGATGGAACAATGAGTTTGCTTTTTCGTTTCCGTGACGGGAAGAAAGAAAAATGGCAAGGGTCGATCGAGATTAGAGAAGAGGAACATGGCTCAATAGCCAAATCATTTTGCGCAAAAAGATGGCGCAAAGCAAAGCAAAGCAAGCAAATACGTTTTACTGAGTTGAGCTGAGGGAAAGACGGCACCTCGCACTGCAGAGAATAGTGCATCTGCCGATCAACCAAATGAATGACAAACAACGATTTTGAGATACCTCACTTTAATGGCTGGCCTTGAACTTGCTGAAACTTGACTCGTGAACAGGAACATTACAAAACAGATACATGTAGACATGTACATGGTGGTGATGTCGAGGCCTTGATGTTAGCGTCACAGATTCAAACAAGTCTGCAGTACAAACAGCACAGCCCGGGGAGTGAAACACCAAGACGCGGAATCACCGGCGGCGGGAACTGGCAGCACCACACTTCTTCTCAGTAGCGCCCTCGAATGTGTGGGATGCCGCCTAGTGATGCACGACTCCTGAACTCATCGTCTAGGATCACGGCATCTTGGACGGTGTGTGTGCTCCATCCTGGTTGCATCACGCTACGGCATCTGCAGCATTGGTCCCCGTCACAAAAGACAAGAAGAAAAAAAAAAAAAAAAGCAAAGGCGATAATAACGCGGGAAAAAAAAGAATGAAGGAAGACTACTGCAGATGCTAGTCCTTGGCTCACGAGATTGGTTGGACAGGGTCATTGAAAAACAAGGCGGAAACGTGGCGTCCAATGGGGTCAGGGGGTGGAGTAGGGCGAACGGCATTGTTGTGTGTGTGTGTGTGTCTGGAATGAAGAAGATGGAGGAGTGGAGATTATCAGAAAGCGAATCAGGAGAGCCGGAGGGCGGGAGGAGAGAGAAAGGTGAGGCGGGCTCGAGGAGGGTAGCGTGATGAAAGGGAAACGATCATTGGGGCGATGGGACATGCACGGGAAGTGTGACGGTTCTGGCGTTGGTGTTGTTTGTGACCCGAGAGGAAAAAAGATGGTGTTGACAAGGTGATATTGAATGATAAGTCTTTATTAAGGAAGGGAAAAAAGAGAAGGAAGCTATTCTCAGCCAAGCAAGGTCAAGTTTGTTTTTCTGCAGGTGACCAGTCGAAATAATACAGACGAGGTTAGGATCGTCGACCGTTGATGTTGCTCTTGTCGTTGTAGTTTATACGTCTAGTATGAAGAAGGCTTGTGAGACAGACAGACAGACGGACAGACATGGAACGATTTCCTCTGATTTCTCTACAACGAAGAAGAGAAAAAAAGAAAGAAAGAAATGAATAGCCTAACTGCCTCACCGCTAAACGCATGCAACAACAGAAACCAGCGTTTCGTCCATGGCTGAAACTGCCTTGCTTCTACAATGGAATGATCTGATTCCGACAAGATACTGGAATGCTCTAAAAACAAAACCCTGTTTTCAACGGGATGGGGCCAAGACATTCCTGAACCATCTCTTTTCCCAAAAAATGCGACTTTTATTGAAAATCCGCATGTCCGAGCCCTTGTCAATATCAATCATCCATCCCGCACGGGGTGCCACGAGGTTGTTGGGCGCCTCCTTTAGCGAGGAAACTCTGAGTCTAATCTCGCCAAAATTTGGTTCTGGGCTGCCGATCACAGTTCGGGGGGGGGGCGGCGTTGCATGTGGGTGAGCGGCACAGTCTCTCCCGTGGTCTGACGGAGAAGGAAGAGGGTTGGGGGAGATATGTTGTCCATCTACGGCTGAACTTTGACATGTTTTTGCTGTCGCAGATTTTCTTTGTTTAGCCATGAGAGTGTCTGTCACACATCCCCTGAGTTTGTTGTTCTTCTCTCAAACTTTCCCAGTTCCGTAACACTACGGAAAGCAAAGGGACCATGGACTCGGTCCGAGCTGTGACTAGCTAGTTCATCATCATCGGATGGCGCCGATGCCACACAGAGTTTGCTGTCAAGTGTGAAAAAAAGGACCAATTTTTTCCGCCAAATGTATGATAACGTCAAGGACATTTTGAGGCCCTTCAAAACGGCAAGAAGCAAAAACAGGAATATCACCGAACAAAAAGCAACATTCCATAGAATTGCTTTGAACCACACCATCTTGACGTAGGTGGGTTAACTCTTCCCCCCCATGGATCTTGGTTCTCGGCCCTGCGCGTGGCAGCCCCGTCGCATGGGGCGGCTGCTTTTTTTTTTTTTTTATCACTAGGAGAGTATCGCGGCACGGCGGGGGAAGGGCTGCCCTTGGATGGGTTTTAGTGTTGCATGAGTCAGGACAATAGATTGGTCATGACGTTTGAAGTATTGGGAGCGTCATTACAGCATCAAGCTTGAACCTCTGGCTAGTCATGTCCTTTCTTCTTTGTTTATGGATGATTATTTCCGAGAGTTGTTGTTCCAAATTACAAAGCTGAAGATGATTATCTTTTTTGGCGGCTGATGAACTAGAGATTGAGAGGTGTGTTGCTTTGCTTTCCCCAGGACCGAGATACCGGGTCAGCATACCCGAGCAATGCGACGTAGCATATGTTTGAGAAAAAGAGAGTTATGGTTAGAGATGGAGACGTTGTAACATTGGATAACTGCCGTGATGGATGCCATGTGTTTTGGCTTTCAGCTGAGGTTGAACTCTCGTAGAGGGAGGGACCTTTGGGAAGTTTGATCGAAGGTGTTTTGAACTTTGAAGGGTAGAAGGGCGATACTTGCTGGGTTGACTTGGAGTCTGCGTGTTCTTGTTGCTTGGTGTTCTTGTTGCTTGGTGTGTCATGAATGTTGCGCTTAGGGGACATACTACGTAGTATCCTCTTGAAGGTAATATTCAAGGGGCATCTTCCAACTCTATGGAACCTTTTGCCCAAGACCTCATCAAACACTAAATTCCAGAGATATGATCTCTCCAAGATGCCCCTTCATTCACCCGAGAGGGTCATCCCTCTGAGTGTTTGGCTTAGTTAACATTGGCTGATGGCAACTGGTCTCGTCGAGTTGGCAGAGTGTAGCAAGTTGAACCAAACTGGGGCACCTCTGCGGGTTGCAGAGAAGGGTTGCTCAACCTAATGGGAGCCTGCTTCTCATGTGGCTGCAGTGTTTCAGGGCCATCTGTTGTCGTTTGACATGAGTGTTTAGTTGATGATAGTGTTGGCTGCCAGGAAGGACCTCAACCCCAAGGTGCCCTCGCTTTGTGATGTGAAGAATATGGCTCCCCGTAAAAGGACTTTAGGTTTTCAGAACCCTTCTTGAGACTACTTATGATACGTGGTTCCAACGTGCCTAGGAGAGTCCTCTACCGTTGTAGTAACGTAGCTCGGACAATGTGAGAACTGGTAACATTCCCTGGCTGGGTGGTAATAGTATTATGGTATAGTATGATTCAAGTTATACAATGGACGAGACTTACAATCTGCCTTTCCATTGTGAGTTTTGATGAGTTCTGACCTCAAAGCAGAGGTACAGGGAGGGTTGAATGCTCCTCGGTGTTGTTGTTCATGGTATAGGACTTTGTCCAGACTGAACCAAGGTAACATCAACTTGGACATGGGATTACCACAAGTTGGGCCGAGGTGATCATGTTTGTGGCCATGGATTTGCTAATATGAGAATGAGAACGCCGAGTTGAGTAGGAGAGGGCTGAATTGATCATGAGTCCAAGTTGACCAGGAGTTGAGCCAATACATTTATAGGCTTCACTTTAAAGAGTGTAAATCAAGAGACCATTGAAAACAAGGTGCTTTGGTACGCGAATCCAAGGCGTGATCCTTGTTCTTCTCCGCTCCGTCTACTGGAAGTAATCGCATGCTCCTGGCAGAGCCTTGGAGGATATACGCCTTCATGAGTTAGAAACAGCTGATATCATGCGTCTATCCTTTGACTCTCGTGGAATGGTGTCTATGATCTGTATAGATAGCTCGGGGACAGATTGCTATGTCCCATCTCTCATGTATGCCTCTGCTCACCACCCCCTGACCTTCTGGATGGGATGAGCAAGACTGAGTGAACCATTTATGAAGAAACAATGGATTGGGAGTGTTTCATCACCGATAGGGCGCAAGGAGAGCAAGACTGAGACTGAGACATGGCTCTTGATACTTTCGCTCACATCACTCCTACATGCCCAAGGGGCGACCATCTTTGGTCAAGAAAGGTTCCAGAGGGCTATTCACCTATCTTCAATCACGTAGAGTACTTGAATGTGTTGAGTGAACCGTATACTTGCCTATTCAAGCGGAATAGTCGTGTGGTTGAGCTACTGGTGGCTGGGGTTGAGACGATGGAGCGGCATCGCTGCATCCTAGAAGGAAGCGCGCTGGTTCTGAGACGTGATTTGAACTTCTAATTCATTGTAACAATGCTCTACCCTATATATGACATCCCATGGCCGGGTCTATACCTCTGCAGCCCTGTCCTGTTCCGACTTTTTGATAGCATCTTGAAGGGGGATCTCGGATAACGACACAATCTTTGTCTTCTTGACAAACTTCCAGATGAGATATGCAGCTGTGACGAGCGGGATATCTCTGTCGGGTCGTTAGCAATGGGGTTTTAAAGATGAAGTGTTATGTGATACTCACAGATAGGATGACACAAAACCAACGGGGTCCCAGTTGCCCTTTGTAAAGACTGAAAAGCCACCAGTGAGGAGGATGATCAAGCACATGCAGAGAGCAACAATAGAGGAATAGACTGCTGATGTCAGAGATTGCAAGATTGAGTATCTGGACAATAGGAACTTACGAGTCCACGAGTTGTGCCAAGGCAGACTGGTAATCGGGATACCCTGCTTCTTCATGGCGAGTCGTAGTCTGATATGGTTCAGGAGGATGGCCGACCAGGAGACAAGAACTCCAGCAGCAGTCAAATCGACAAGCCACCAAAAGACAGTCATGGCTCCACTAGAGAGACTCATGAAGCTGAGGAACATGAATGCCGTAAAGAAGAGCACACACACGTAGGGAGTGCCCCACGAAGTCGTCCGGAGAAAGATCTGAGGTGCCTGACGCTTCAGAGCAAGACCGTATAAAACACGAGTACCAGCAAGAAGACTTTGATTCGACGCTGACCAGGCGGAAGTGATGACAACGGCGTTGACGACAGATGGGATGGCGGGGATTCCAGCTGCAGAAGCGGCGATGACGAAGGGACTCTGAGCCGCAGATCCAGAAGAGTCGTTGAGACGTTCATCATTGCTTGGAACCAGCATACCGACGATGAGAATAGCCAGAATGTAAAAGACGATGATGCGGATAAAGACATTCTTGCAAGCCTTCGGGATGGCCTTTGCAGGATTCTTTGTCTCGGCAGCAGCCATGGCGATAGACTCAACACCCGCAAACGAAAAGACAGCACTCGTCATAACAGACCAATAACCAAGAAACTTGCCCCAGTTCCCCGTGGCAATATGCTCAACAAACGGACCCGGATCCTTCCAGTACCTGAATCCGATCCGAGGCGTCCCTGGAACTCCTCCGAGGTTGATGACCAGACCGAGGATGATGAGAAAGACGACGAGAAGAATCTTGAGCAGGGCGAACCAGAATTCAACTTCTCCAAAGACCCGGATAAAAGCGAGACCGACTGCTGCTGTCAAGACGATGAAGATGATGATAAAGACGGAAGGGTTGATATCAGTCCAGAACTCGAACAAAACACAAATAGCCGTAATCTCAGAAGGAACAGATAAAACATTTCCATAAACGAGATTCCAACCGATTGCAAATCCCCAAGCCGGATCAACCAGAAACTCTGCATGTCGAACAAACGCACCCGTAACGGGGAGCAGAGCCGCAACTTCTCCAAGGGCGAACTGTACGGCGCAAACAACGAGGCCGACGGTCGCGTAGCCGAGGAGAGCACCGAGGGGACCGCCCGTTTGCACCGATCCGCCAAGGCCGAGAAATAGGCCCGTCCCGATGGCGCCGGCGATGCCAAGCATGGAGAGATGCCGCTCTGCGAGACCGCGGTGTAGACTCTGCTCTTCTGTCGCGGTGACAAGATCTGTTGCGTTTGCATCATTGAGTATCGGCTCCGGAGAGACTTCCGTCTCTGAACTCGGTTTAAAAAAGGCCGTCATGGTTCCGAATTGCTGCTGTTGTCGACCAAGAGTTGAAGTTGAGAGCAGAGGCCGCGTTGATATGTTCTCGGGGCTCGTATTCATTATTAGCATCGCAATTGCTACAGCCTATGGTGCAATTGAGAATTCTCCAGGGTCTATCGGTCCGTCAAAGGGAGTAACGCGATGGTAGCGGACATGGTTGCTGTTTTTGATCATGGCGTGGTGGAGTTTTGGGTAAAAAAGTTTAAACGTTCTAGAATATGGGGGAAAAATTGTAATGAGACACGGATAAAGAAGCCGTAAGGATCCCCTAAAGGGAGTATCTAGATTGGGCAGGTCGATGGTATAGAAGTCGTGCAAGGGCCATATATTTATCTATCTGTTGATAGTCAACTCGATATGCAACTCAGACCCCCTCAAGATTCGACATGTCACAGCTTCAACGGTTAGATCCTTGGACATACACACAAGCAAGCTATTCCCGTTAGGCTCTTCATCCTCCCTTGTCTCCTCGGTTGATCCCGTCGCGAATCAACTTTCCTTCCTCCATGCAGTTGTCCAGAAGTGGCTGAAGGAATAGTTCCTCTCTAGCGTAGAAGCTTACGCGACTCCTTCGAATCCTGACCACCCTCAAAGTGGTTTTCGCCACTGTCTGTCAACGGGAAGCCCCGAGGACCAAAAGCCGTTGTTCCGACGGTTCACGGATAGAGGAGAAGAGGTTTTGCTAATTTTGATTGTATGGGAATAGCCTCGTCGGGCCTAAATAGCATACGCACGCTCTAATACAAAAAAAAAAAAAAAGCTAAAATACACAAGAAAATAAATAAAATACCTTGGTGTTGCTCCGGGTATTCCCAAACCTGCCTTATTTTCCAATAAAACCATTCTACCCATTACTCCTGCAGATGATCTTCAAGATTAAGGGGCCTCGTAGATATGGGCCTGCTGCTGCTGCTGCTGCTGTTGAGGATGGTAGTGACCAACCAACTCGGTCGGGGGCTGTTGTTGTTTAGGGTCTGGCGGTGGGACGTTGTATTGTTGATACTGCTGATACTGCTGAGGTTGTTGATACTGCGGTTCAGGTCTTCTCATTCTCCTCCATAAGAAGAATCCTATTCCTGCGAGAGCCAACACACCAAGCGTCGCACCTACAGCGATACCCGCGCCAGCACCGGCAGACAGACCATCGTCGTCGTCAGCTTCTGTAGTCGTCTTGGCGGGTCCGTCGGCGATGGTGGAGGCTGCGGAGCCCTTTGTCGTGGTGGAGGATGACTCGGCGGCGTCGGAGAGGGAGACGTTGAAGTCTTGCGACTTGATGATCTTTACGGCGTCGTCTGATGGGTTGTAGAGTGCAAAGTAGAGGACTGGCATCTCGCCCTTGGGGAGGGTGCGGTTGAACGAGTCCTCGCCGAGGTTGACTTTCCAGAAAGTGCTCTTGCTCGTTACATTTTCTATTCTTGTGAGTACCTGTGTTACTGTTGTGTGTCGAGTGGCTGTAATATCCTACCTCGGACATATTCTCCTAGCTGTGTCGTTCCGGAAAAGTCGCTTGGGTTACGCTGGAAGACGTAGACGGTGATCTGCTTTAGGTCCGTAACCCAATTGATAATGATGGTATCGCCCTCCTCGTAGATGGGATTGTTGGCTGGTTCGTCGCCTTCATCGTAGGTGCCCGGATGAGTAAACAAGGTGTCGACGCCCAAGACCTTGACGGCTGACGCGGCCAACAACAAGCCAGAAAGTAATATCGAACGCATCTTGGACCCTTAGCTTCGAGGGTATCCCGAGTGAACGTTTCGCGAGTATACTCGTTTTTATCGTCGTCGTCGTCGTCTCTCTCTCTCCCCGACCGTAAGTAAGACTCAACAAAAGGGTATTATTCCTGACGTGAGGGGAGAAGGCTGACACGGCAGCAGCAGGCAGTCCTCCCTTTTGATTTCTCGGGTAGTAAGCCCAAAAGGCGCGTCTAGCCCTGTCAGGCCATTGAACCCTGGTCTTGCTATTTTTTGGGGGCCGGCCGTAACGCTGCTCTCACTTTGTTTATAGATGATGCATTAGGGAGGGGATACGGGGGGTTGAGTGAGCAATTACGAGACGTAGCGAGGGGTACGCGAGAGTGACACTTGAATAATACGAGCCGGACAAGTTTCCTCTGTTAGAAACACTACGGCGGGAAGCAGAACCCTGTCATTCATGCTCTCTCGAGCTCGGGTCGGACTATATTAGCCCGCAAAGCCCCACTGGCGCGTAAAATCAGCCTCCTTTAGCGTCTGTATCTAATACATTTCTACAAGAGGTGCTCGTCATATCCAAGACAGGTACCCGTCACCGGATGCAGATCGCATCCTCGATTTAACCTTAGAAAGCTGTACAGCCTCCTTTTGCTCAGCCCTGATCGCGCGGGGAGGGAGGAGGAGGTACAGGGGGTGATTTTGTTATCACGTCAGAGACCAAGACAAATTCAGAGGCGGATAGTGAGCATTCCGGAGATTTGTAGTCGTACCTTTAGATGTAGATGTCAGCAATCCTTTGGAATCAAGAGAAAACATGATGAGAACTAACCACTGTTAACCCCTATCTTATCTGAGTGTATATCCCCATGCCGTATTCTTTCGTCTCTCGGAGGACGGATGAATCCTTTCTAAACTCCATCACCAACATGCACAGTTACTAAGCCAAGCCAAGCAAGTACCCAAGAAAAAAAAAGAAAATAATCCATGTCCCCGCAGATGGTGTAACGGTCTTTTCCCTTGACGAACCAACGTTGACGAACCAACTCAAAAGCGCCACTTTTGTCTCACTTGGCTTCTATTCTTGAAACATGAAGAAAAAGCCCCTGTCATCTCTTCTCTTTCTCAAGTGGTTCAAAAATAATGCCTCGCCCGCCCGCCAAGAGATTTCATCGGTCGCCCACCCAGCCACGCAAGTTTTAGTTTCCTGCATGCAGTCTGAGTTGGCTCTTTCGAGTTGCTTCTCACGTGGTTGATACTGGGTTCAAACTCATCAATACAATTAAACGCCTAACGACCATTTCTAACCCTCTAAGCAAAAGCAATGAATACCAGGTTAACTCCTTTCCTTCTGTGAATCTCCGTGTATTACCCAAGTCGGTATGCACTCCGGCCCCCTGCATTGTCCTCTGCACGACCATAGCTCCTAGCAAATTAGAACCTCTCGATTATTACGAGCCAAGAGGGGGTCATGATTAAATAGTTATCCAACCTCATTCCGTACCCAGAGGATTGGATAAAGAATGAGGTTAGAGAACTCTCCGTCTGTAGTCTTGCTCAAGCTGCCGTGCTCTCGCTCTTCTCAGCACTTCCATCAAACCTCTCAGCAACCACCCACGAAAGCAACCGCAGAGCACCTCCCGACGGATGAGCTCTGCTAAGCGCCTCCATCTTCTCCCGCAGAGACGTTAGATCCTGAAGAAGCTCACGGAGTCGGCTGTTGATGCTCTCGAGCGCTGGAGCGAGTAGGGTCACTCGGCAGCGTAGTAGGAATTTGGTCATTGTCCCACTTCCCTTGTTGGACTGTTGCTGTCGCACAAGTGTCAGCTGTTGGACTCGGACAGCTTTGTGGTGATACTCACGTCCTCTTCCTCGCCTGTCACACATGTATTTAGCTTCTCGGCGAAGCTGTTCAGGGCAGCAGCAATGTCGTCTACCAAGATCTTGCAAGACTTGTAGCTGCCCCCAAGCCCTCTCCGCATCCGTGCCTCATACACCTCACACTCCTTCCACTCCTTACAGCCCTGATCCGTCTTCATCCGCTGAATAGTCCTATCGGAGAAGGCGAACCGTAGCAACTGGTAAAACTCGAGCTGGAACATGGTGTAGTTTCGATCCAGACTCTTAGCCATGCGGTCCAAGGCCTCGGAGTGGTTGTTGAACACCTTGAGACGCGAATCAAGCTGTCGGTACGTTGCGATGGCGGCCCCGATGACGGGGATGACGCCGACGGTTCCGAGTACGATGTCAGCCATTGTGGATATGAAGGATTGATGAAGAGCACAAGCACAAGAGATAGAGATGTGGCGATTCTTGAGCCTTTCTAAAGGATATGTCTTTCGCTGTTGATGGCATAGCCACAGCTTGATTGAGAGAGACTCTTGTCATCATGAGGCTTGTCTCGGAAATGTGCATCCAAGGCGGGGAGGTCATGACCATCTGGGGTTTAGTCTCCTGCTGAAATCCGTGAGGTCATTGTCTGCAGTGTCAGCTTAGGGATAGAGAAAACATTCGGTTGTTCCTGAGTGCTGACGATGCAGAGTTGGTGTATCCTTGGCTGACAGCCGATACTTGATAAGCGGCCTTGCAGCAGTTGGAGTTGTACATTCCTATCACACGTACAACTAGAAGAGCAAGGCTTAGACCAGAACATCATATCTTATTCTGGGGAGATCTTGAAACTCCAACATGAATGGATGTGTCTGAGACTTGGGGAAGAAGGCTGGGGATCTTGGCAGGTCAGTTATTGAACAACGATCCAGCCCTACCGGCTTGATCTGATAACTATTCTGGGGCTGAGTATTGATGCCGGATGAGATTGAGCTCTACTGTAACGTGGGATTACTAAATGGCTGTTGTCTTCATGGTTCACAGTGGTAATTGACTGTCTCAAAGTCAACTGGGAGGTGAGAGTAGCGAATATCTAGGTTATGAAGACGACAGAGTGAATGTTCTCGTACCATGCCTCAAGAGCATTATAATAAAGTCTATAAGCCTTTAATGCAAGTTCAAGTTGTCCTTCATCCCAAGACCATGCAATTTACGCATATTTGCGAAAATAATACAAGGTTCACGCTCCCCCATCCAGATGCACATCTCAAACATACGGTAAGACGAATCACAGCCACTTCTAGAACATTGAAATGCGGAGCTAATTACGGAACACAACACTCAGAGAGGTATGCATTCGCTATTGATTGGATACCTCGTATTCTGCATGTCGCTTGCTGGGGTGGAGGGTTCAAAGGCACGGATCGCGTCGACTCCGCCGCGTTTGTGGCACGTATAAGAAGAGGCGATGCCTAACCATTTGGGCTCTTGGAACTTTTCTGCTGAGGTCGTTTGATACGGCTTCTTGCATCGTTGATGTCGGTATGTCGCATAGGTCATGATACCAAGGCTAGATGACTGCATCAGCTTAGTAGGTCCCATCCGTCGCAAAGCTACATCTATTCACGGATATGTCCGTGAAAGACGAGGCAGAATCAAGGCAATCTAATATCCTCAAAATAATCAAGCTGTTTGCGTTGGGTGCTGTTGTCAGGTAAGGAGACCAGCAAGGCATGTGGTCGTGGATTCATCCGAATATCTGGATACGGCAAACTGGAACTCAACGGCGAATCATCAACAAACAGTGGAAGAGCAGATTACTTGGACTAATGAGGTTTTATACGACAAAGAGAGCCTCTATTCAAGAGAAAGAAACGATTTGGCAAAAGCTGGGGGAGGGTGAACGATTTAACTAAACGGAGTCGCCGACATTCAGAGCTGACATCTACGGGTTCTAGATTCGGACATGAAACGAAGCGAAAACTCTGAGAATATACAGGGGGGATAGAATTTCACGGCATCTGGATAGAAAGAACGAGAAGCATCCTTTCTGGCTGGGTCTTGGTGGAATGGCACACGTGCAAAGAAAGCCAACAACGCTTATCACAGCTCTCATGAGTTCTCTCATTCCGGGCGTGGATTCGTATATATATATGTAGGGAAAGTGAAGTAAAGCTACTGAAAGTAGGGATTAAATATATTGTAGCTAATATTTGAGGGTTCTTGAGCTTCAATAGTCATGCCCTACCTAGCCTATATAATGATCCTCAACTAGAACACCAGATTCTTCCAGGTGAAGCACATGAACGCGAACAAACAGAAACACCAATACAACCATCTAGCTATCTGTCACCCTTAAACCGACCGCCCTTGAACCCCTACACTTGCGTCACTCACCCTCAAATGACGTGACAGGGCTGATCCATTTCAGGCAGCAGAATATTCTCCCAGGCCCGAGATCGTGTCCATGGAGCATGTATTTGGCTCTGGGGTAGACCCGTAGGGCTGATTGAGTGTGCCGGGGAGGGGGGGCGTGTAGATATGGTGTTGTGGGATTGGTTGGGATGCTTTGAGGTTATTCGGAGGACTTGCGCCGCCATGTCGTTGACGGCGGCTTCAGACTTTAGGCCAACATCTACTATTTTCTCCAGTGTATGGGGAGCAATTCAATAGCTAGGAATATTCTCTGTTCTTGCGGTCTTTGATCCATTAACATTTCACGACGCAGCCTCACTGACATATTCCGTGCCTTGGAAACTTGGCCTATCAGGCATTGACGATAAGTCATATTTCTCTCACACATTTCGAGCGACTGGAGAATCACAATACGACACATGATGGTTTACTTGGATCTCTGATATGAAGAAAGTACTGAATCGAATTTAGAAACCTATCTATAAACATGCGCCGGCAACTCCAATCCATTAGGTGGAAACAAGAGATGAAACCTTTCTATAACTCATCCTCCAAGACCTGCTTTTTTGGCTAGTACCCGGTTAGGTAAGGAGATGACGAATTAAACCTGACTGTGAATCTTCTACCCCATAGAGACTCAGCGCGCAGCAACTCATCTTGGTGACTTGCGTCACCTCTTTCTGCGTCTCTGCTCTGGCAACAAACATGGCACCACTTCCAGTGGCGTCTAGCCATCATACAATGCCCCCGGGAGATCCCCACCGACGGCTCTCGGACTCTATCCCCGGTTGATTCATCGTATATGTACGCACCGTCGCGGTCCTCGTTAAAGCACTGGCGATGCCGCGACCGATCAGATCATGGACAGCATGTGCGCAACGGCATAGATCATCATGACAGCCAGAGTAGTCGTGCAGACATATCGCAGAGCGACATTGTACATCTGATGACGGTTCCTGCGGCGCGAGCGAGAAACAAAGTCCGAGTTGTCATTGACACGGGGAAACTCGCAGCCCTTGGGCACCGGCTCACCAAGGAACTCGCAAAGAGGCTCCCATCCGTCTGTGATCTTGTACTCGAGAAGCCTCTCCTTGGGAACAAGACTTCGGACCTCTGCGTAGTGTCGACGGAAAACGTCCTTGCCGCGATTGGGAAAATCGCCTTCGAAAAAGGTATCGAAGAACTTGCGGAGCATGGGATAGTACATGGAAGCAGCCCAATCAAAGTGTGAGAGCCATCGAAGCTCATGGTCGGTAACGCGCCAGTAGACGGTTCTCATGGTGGAGGCGTGCCAGGAGTCGACGTCGCGGTTGGTAAGGACGACCTTTGCTTCGGGGTAGGCTTCGATGAGCTCCTTTGCGAAGGCGATGGCGGGCCAGTCGCAGACGGCTTGGGCGCCGCCGAGGAGTTGGTCCCAATCCTTGCGGGTGAAGGGTTCGCCTTGCTTGTCGTACTTTGCGCAGAGGGCGTCCATCCACATGAGTGCGTCGGGGGGGTTTTCGATGGAGCAGTTCATCATGTGGTATGTGTCGACGTAACCGAGCTGTTTCATGGCGGCTCGCATGGCTTAGGGGTGTTAGCAGTAGCTGGATATTTCGAGGGATAAACATACAAGCTGTGCCGGTGCGTCCAACGCCGAGGATGAGCACCTTCATGGGCACCGAGCGGGTGCAGGTTCGACGATTGATACAGGTGTCATTTGTAAAGATGTCGGTGACAGGACGAGGGGTGAACTTGGATGAGTATGCCATTGTCAAGGTTGAGAAAAGGGTATCAATAGGGATAACAAGATGCTAAACAGGAAGGATTGTAGGTGGAAGCGATCGAGAGAGGTGATTCTGCCAAGAGGGAAGATGCTCGATGATGATGATGGAAACAGAACGAGTATAAAAGAACAAGAGGGCAATGGTCTTTTACAGCTTTCCATCCCCAGTGACATGTAATGCCACCAGATACACAAAATCAAACTCCCACATCCCTCCTAAGTGTGCGTGTACAATGAGAAACGGGTCCCCATAATTCAGACACCCCGACCCAACCTCTCTCTGGCCCTGCTCGTCGTCGTCGTCGTCGTCTTCGTTGATCGATCCCATCATGATTCTTCAGGAGAAGGAACCAGACGGACGGACGTGGGGAACCGTTGTAAGTGAGTCGTCTACTAACGCCACGCCCTCCTGAGGCTCCTTCTCTTGTGGGGCTGTAGCGAGGGACCCATGTAGAGGGGTGAGGTGAGGCATTGTGAGGGCAAGAGCCTCTGGTCTTGAAGTCGATAAACATCAGTTTGAAGACATGATGGGTCTCGAGATGGATGGAATTATGTTGTATCTAAGCCGGTAGTCATTCAAAGTCAGTATCGTCTTGGTCCCGTTAGTATTCCTACAGTAAACCATCCTCTCTGCAAAAGGCCATGACTCCTCCTCCCTCCCTGCAGCCAAGCATCCAAATTGTCCGACTCAACTCACCATCTTCCCCTGTCCCATGAACAAACCGTACCTTGCATGTTCTCCTCAGGGGAAAAAAACGCGGATTCTTTCCCTACCCGAGTAACACACATGTCCATCTCTTCCGATTGACAGCAAGGACAACGAACAAAGCTTGTGCTGCATTAGAAGTTGTGGATCAATGCTTGTTCTCCACATTCACTTAAATAAGAAGCTTACGCGGCCCAGACATTCATTCATCCATCTCCATTCAACGTCTGTCGAGTGTTGTTTTCAGCTGAAGAAGAGGTCAAGTCGGAGCTCACGCCACACTTTAATCGCCTAGGTGGTGTTTGATCTTGTATGTCGGCCTTTATTTGGTCGAGAGTCTAAGCTGGTCGGTCACTGGAGGACCAGCCAACCATCATCTTGTGTGTCAAGCGGTACATGATGTTGTTTTCATGGAACAAGTCTACAGCTTAACCATCCAAAACGCTCTGATTAGGGACACACACACACAAAAAGAAACATGGCACAAACAGGTCCCGGCGGCAGATAGTTGGCCACCGGCACCGATATCCAAACAGCGCCGGATGTCGGAGGCCCGGACCATCGGCCCCCTCTAATCCACATCCCGAACTTCCATCAACATCAACTCCCTGCGGCGTGAAGAGCGCGGATAAGTGGGAGGATTACGCGCGTCTAGGGCAGGGGAATGTACTGTGCCAGCTATGCATTGTCACAGCATCATGTAACGCCCAAGTTGCAGCCGAAAGGTCCCATCCTTGCGGTGCAGCAAGCCACAGCTGTCCCTGGAACAGAAACCAGATCGGTATTTATCATTGACGAGATGGTACCTGAATAGTTGTACATTTAGACACTGTTTGCCTTGCACAATCCACGTATCATGACATCTGCCTCCGGATAAATGTCAACAGCGTGGTGTGTCTCGACCTAGATCTGAGACACTCGGACGGAAATATTGTCGAGCGTTACTATGTAAGCGGGATGACGTGCACGGGGGTGAAACACCGTCTCGTCTTTTTTTCCTCACCAAGGATGGAATCGTTGATCGACGGCGCTAATCATGATAGAAACCCAATCTATTGATTATAAGTACGCGGCCAAGATTTCCCTTCTGCCGCGCGTAGAAATGCGTGTGCCAGCTCAGCCTTGGCGGGTTGTGGGAGAGAGAGGATGTAAGTCAGTCAGCTTTGTACGCCACAAACATCAAAGGTGATATGAAGGGAAAAGTAAAGATTAGTTTGGTAAATGGTTCGCGTCCCTAGTAATTAAAGGATTCTCTCACCTTAACCTTGAGCCTGTCTGTATATGGTGATCAACTTGAGACCCCGTCTCAGGACATGGGGGAATTCGCTCCGATCCCCGACCAGACGAACGAGCGACAAGCCGGGGACAAACATTTCCTTGCTCTTGGCATAAGCGATGTTCCGCTGGATGTAGCGGGTATAGCGCGCTTGAAGACGTTCAATGGTGGGATCAATATCGACGGGAAGACGCTCCTTGTGTGTTTTGAAGAGGCGGTTGAAGATCTTTGTTACCCTGATGTGCAGTCAGTCACCGGTCCTTGGTGAGTCTTCATTAACACTGACCCAATCCAAGCACTTGGTTCATTAATAGCTCTAAATGATATTTTTATCACTGCATCTGTAATAAACAAACCACATCAACTTCTGGCTCCCTGAGACCAACAACTGATGGAGCTGGATGGCGTGGCTGCCCGCCATGGTGCACACCCCACCCCCTGTAGGGACAGGCGCCCAACACCCGGGATACAGTGGAGGGCGCTAATTTAGCGGCCCAGGGGTTCATCCATCACTCGACCAGTTTGGCATTTCGGGGCCGGGATTGACGCGTGGGCAGACGAAGCTATATCCATCCATCCATTCCATCAAACACCGGTATATCCGTTTCCCAATACAGATTGTCGTCTTGAAGGAGATTTATGTGATCGAACGAGGAGGTATTGTGTTGAAACACACCTCATCTCATCTCTTGAGATGGAGTGGAAACCTCCCCTCCCACTCCCCGATGAGAAACAAATCCATGACCCAGGAGCTTTGAGTGTCTTCTTCCCCTGTCAGGCTTGAAAAGTGGTTCCTGGATTGCGTGGAGTGAGGCGAGGTTTTTTTTCCTCACCAAAGCACAAGCCCTCATTATCGTGTGTATCTGATGGCCGTGGTGTTCCTTCTCTCGTCCACCTTGAAACTAAACATCAATGTCCTACCGAGTAAACAAATCATGTCCTCGACCGCGTAACCTCGGCACTTTTTTTTATCTTCTTCTTAACGCTCTCCTTTCAAGATACATTCGTTCACCCTCTAGCCACGCGGCCTGGCTGCTTCACACCCCTCATCACCTAAAGCTTGTCCACCTTGCTGCATGTCCTACTTCTTATCCTGCTTAATACTCTCCTAACTTGACTTTTTTTCTTTTCTGTTTCTTTTTGTTTATCGTTCAATACCAGTTCTGTTTCTCGTCTGCTGGATCAGCGCACTGTTATTCGTGTCCTCTTGGACTGCCTTTACGCTCATCACCTGTTCTTTCAAAGAGAACTTGTACATCTCCTTTTTCAGTTTATACATGTTTATACCCCGCCATCTAGCTATTATGCCTCCTGGTATATTAAGCAATGAACCCGGCATCGGTCAGCCTAGAGGCCACCACCGATGGCGCTCCCGCCACGAGCGCCGGACCTCGGACATACCCAGTATTCAAGTCAACGGCATCGACAATCAAGACATTGAACAAAGAGTCCCCATGACAGAGAAACCTGTCCAAAGAGGTCCAGTATCATGGATGTCCCTCCCCCGAAAAGACCAACTCCTCGTCCTCTTCATAGGCCGCCTAGCCGACTTTCTCCAAATAGCCTCCCTCCAAGCCTACGTCTTCTACCAGCTAAAATCCATGGACGGATCCCTCTCCGACTCGCGCATATCAGAGCGCGCGGGGATTCTTCAGGGCTGCTTCACAGGTGCTCAAGTCTGCACAGCTATCCTCTGGGGAAAGATTGCCGACGCGAGCTGGTGTGGGAGAAAGTGGGCTTTGGTGGTTGGACTTGGGGGTACGGCGCTTTCGTGTGTTGGGTATGGGTTTTCTACGACTTTCTTTTGGGCGGCTTTTTGGAGGGTTTTTGGAGGTGCTATTAATGGCACTGTTGGGATTATGTGAGTTTGAGAGCTTTTGAAGCTTAAGTTGAGCTTTGCTGATGAGATACAGTCGTACCATGATATCAGAAATCACCATTGAGAAAAAGTATCAGTCTCGAGCATTTCTACTCTTACCTCTAAGCTTCAATGCTGCTAGCATGCTCGGTCCAGGTTGGTCTCCTTGTACTCTTCTCATCTGTCATCACTGACAACAATACATACAGTACTGGGTGGCATTCTGGCAGACCCTTCCAAGACACTCCCGAATTACTTTGGCGAGGGAGCCATGCTTGACTTTGAATGGATTCGGGATTATCCATTTGCTCTGCCTAGCATGCTCAATGCCTTCTTCCTCGCCGTTTCTACCATCATCACCGTTCTATTCCTAGAAGAAGTGAGTCAGCACTCGATCCAAACTGTGATGAAAACCGTACTAACAACGAATAGACTTCCAAAGAGAGGCGAAACCTATATGACCCAGGCCTTCACCTAGCCTCTTCCATGAAACACTGGTTCACAGGTGGAAAATCCAACGCCGGCTACATCCACATCCCCACTGAGCCCGACGAAAAGTCCATGACAGAAAAGCCAACACCGACTAAGCGCAAGGTCCTGGCCCATCTACCCTTTCACCGCATCTGGACCCGTAACGTCTGCTTCACCCTCATCAACAGTGCTTTTTACGACTTTCAGCTGGGGTCTTTTACGAATATCTGGTCTTTGTACTTGTCCACTCCGAGGTATGGGACTCGTAAGTCGACGGTTGAGAGTGCAGGGAATTATGCTCGTTCGTTGCCGTTGCTTTTCACGGGAGGGTTGGGTATGCCTGCTTCTACGGTTGGCGTTGCGACTTCGTTCCTTGGTCTGCTGGGAATACTCCTCCAGATCTTCCTTTATCCCAAGGTTCAGGGTCGTCTTGGCACGATGCGTTCGTTCAGATGGTTCCTTATTCTCTTTCCCGTGGCCTACTTTGTCGGCCCATACCTATCAATCCTACCATCGACGACAGAACCACCCGAACCAGCATCAGGTCCATTCATCTGGGGAGGTATAATCCTCGTGCTACTTCTCCAAGTCATGGCCCGCACATTCACATTACCAGCCACCATCATCCTACTCAACAACTGCAGTCCACATCCCAGCGTACTGGGAACGATCCACGGCCTGGGTCAGAGCGTTTCAGCAGGCTTCCGCACCGTTGGACCTGTTGTTGGTGGGTGGTGGTACGGGTATGGTCTTGACATAGGGATGGTGGCCTGGGGTTGGTGGGGGACGGCGGGAGTCGCCGTGTTGGGATGCTTTACGGCCATGGCGATGCATGAAGGGTCGGGTCATGAGATTTTCCTGGAGGGAGAGGAAGACATGGACAGGGAATCGTAACGTTATACTCGGTGGTTTGCACCAATAGTTGTGCTCAATGATGCATATCAAGACTAAAGTGTCCAGCAGTCACTTAATATTGTGTCAGAAGAGAAACACCCAATGCTAATCTCGCGTGTGTATCTTGTCCCCCTATGTGTCTGAAACTCGGCTTCTTCTTCTCTGTTCTCGTACACACTCTATCATCTTGAAGGAACATTTTCTTCATGCCATCTTACATGCGGCAATGTGTCATAAATCTCGTTACCATCGTCTATCACCCCCTTTTATTACCGTGTATCATCTAAGAAACCCATAATCTTGATAAAGCAAAGGCTGGCGCCTGCATCGTCTTGAAACCAATCCTCTAACTCGCGTTGAATCATCGGGAATGTAATGTAATCAACCAGTCAAAAAGAAGAGAAGGAAAAATTGAAAGAAATCCATTATTCATCATGGTCGTGATCCTCGGTTGCAACTTCGGTACCCAGCGACTTCTCGTCCGGCAGAACAATGGCGCGGTCCAGAGCATATGGCAGACCTCGGTGTCGTCCACGGATCATCATGGCGCAGATGACGAGCTTGCTGAACGTTGAATATTCGGTGCAGAACGATGATGCTATGGTCGGGTAACCAAGACTCAGGCCGACGTTGCAGCTTGGAAACAGTCAGTGCTGATCGTCAAAATAAAGGGATTGACCTACTATGCTGAGACACCTTCGAATAGAATAGCCCACGTAGTAAATGCCTATACCAATGTTAGAATTGAATATAGTTGGGACAGGGCAACACTTACTGGATCGTCGCCGTTCATGATCCTCTTCGATTCCGCAATACAAACGCAAAACAATCCAAGACAGATATACCACAAGTCAAAGCTCAGCTGATTTCTAAGGTGGGTGACAAAGTATGACCCTCCGTTTTGCTCATCTGGCTGATTAATGCTGGGTTCGTAAATCCCCAGCGAACGCTCCTCGTACGTGTTCGAAGATCGAACAGCGATGGAGATTGGGTACACCGAGACGTACATCATGACCAGCAGACTCATCTGCACAGCGGGGTTCACCGCGGCCAAGTTGAAACTGGTCGTTCCGGTGTGTCGGGAGCTGACGGCTTGAAAAACAGATGCAGCGAAGCGACGCCAACCAGGGAGACTAGCCACGGCTGGGTTGTCGAGATCGAGTAGAATGATGAACAGGATATCGACAATGTTGAGCAGCGCCAAGATACTCAAGAGTGCCAAGGTCGGTCCGCTTGGGAACAGGAGAGTATAGCACCGACGCGGGTGGTTGAGTAGGAATGAGAGTGGCTCATGAAGTGACGAGTCTTCCGGCAGAAGCTTTGATGTGCTCCAAAGAATGAATCGGAGGATCACAGGGTAAAAGGTGTGACCGGCGAGGGCCAGGACGCTCATGATCAGCATGGGGGCTGGGGCGTCGCTGAACGACATCATCGAGTCAGGGGTAAGGGTGAAGCCCAGGTTATCCACCATAGTTTGAGCGGAGTATATAGCCCTAAGAACAAGATGAGAATCATTACCCCTGGATTGAGGAGCCAACTTACCACCATATCTTGTTCTGCCCGCCTTCTTCGATGTGGTCGGTGTACTTTGAAGGAGCATACTGGATCCATCCAATAAGGCAGATCATTCCGATAAAATGGAGGCCAAAGAAGTACGCTAGAAACATCAGAATCTCATCTACCAGGTAATCTCTCTCAAACTTACACAAGATGATCTTGAGAAGCAACTTCAAGCTTCGATACTCGATACCACCGAGCTCCTCTCGATCCTGGGACGACAGGTTGTGAAACATGGAATTGCGACCAACAGTGACCTCACGCGAGAGCTGCGGAAAGTCTCCCGCGGCCATAGTCGGTGCAGTAGCTAGGCGTTCCCTCCGCGGATCTCGAGCACCGCCGATAACGAACATGGACGAGGCTACGGTGGCGACGCGCTCCATAGACCGGGCTTCACTGATTCGGAGACCAGCACTGCGGCGGCGACGGAGATTACTGCCGGGTGTCGAATACGTTCGAGTGATTGTCTCGATTTCGTCGTCTGAAGAAGCGGTTAGTCTGGGGATCCAAGTACTTGTCAAGTTACTCTACCATCTCGGCCGTCCCCGTTTGTCCCGTTTAGCTCTACCAGCGGCTTTCCTACCAAAAGTCAGTAATTGGCGAAACAAGTTAGTTCATGGCGGCTTACCTCGATCGCGATCACGGGGACCGGGGATATAAAGAGTAGCCTCGTGTCTGGGATGGTGGTCGGTAGATGGGTCAAACGTGATTCGGGGCTCCAGTTGGTTTGCCCGCTTGGAGTCCTCTCCCTCCTCCTCATCTTCATCTTCGGTGAGCTTCTCATCATCCACTGCCGTACGTGGGGGAACTGGATGATGAGGTGTCTTGGATGGCGGAGGCTCTGTCCGGCTCCTCTCCTCGATGCGAGGGAGGGTGTCCTCGATAACCGTTCGAGCCGGGCTTGGTGGTGGAGGGCTGGATGGTTCTGGACTAGACTGAGGGCTAGGAGTTTCTTGCTGCGGGAGCCCTGAGCCAAGTTCGGGGTCGTCCTCTTTCTGGACCACACCACCGCCGCCGTTACCGTTTCGACGGCGCTGTCGGAGAAGGAATGGAGCTTTGGGGTAGAAGTATCAGTACAAACGGTTTCGTCGTTTGGGAGAAACGGGCGCGACAAACCAGCTTTTTTTAGATGGCGATTGAACCAAAACAGGCGTACAACGACTACAATGATGTTGATAAACACCAGGTTCGCGAACATGGGCACAAAGTACAGGTACAGCTGCTGATATACCCTTAGTTCCTTGAGGTCGACACTAGAAGTCTCGTATTAGCTGCACCCTCCCCGACCGTTGAAGACTCGGCAGATGGATGGATGACTTACGTGGCTAGACCTGTGACTGTTGAAGCACTGGCGCCCATAAAGTAGGCATCGATAGCACTGATGTTGCCCTCAGGGTACAGAATCAAAAAGCTGAGCAGGCCCAGGAAGAGGATGTACAAGTCTGCCAAGAGAATCAATCTCAGCCACAGGGTAGGGTCCCCAGATCAACGAGGGTTTGATCGATGATCGTGCTTGGCACTTACAATGCAACTTGACAAAGTTCAAGTCGGGGCGCCACATGGTTGGTTGTGTTGCGCTTCGCTGCTGATTGCCTGCCAGAACTGGCTTCAACGTCGAGCGAG
Source organism: Fusarium sp. NRRL 66088 (assembly GCA_013186415.1). Taxonomy (NCBI): domain Eukaryota; kingdom Fungi; phylum Ascomycota; class Sordariomycetes; order Hypocreales; family Nectriaceae; genus Fusarium; species Fusarium sp. NRRL 66088. The sequence goes on along the minus strand of JABCKD010000981.1, from coordinate 13,478 downwards.
CAAGGGGGCTTCGCCGCAGGTTGCGGGCGCAGAGATGGACGATGAAACAACTCTTTTGTGTGCCGGTTTCCGTTGAAGGAGGATGTGAGTTTAACTGATTGAGGAAAAGGAGGAAAACCTTGGAGTAATGAGCGAATTAGTGCCAAGACTTGCGCTCGGCACCCTGGTCTGAGGGTATCTGCAGAACCAAAGTGGTGCGTCAACAGGCGAGAGCGGCGTGTCTAACAACCAAGGTGTATCTCACCGGCAGGGCTGGCTAAGTCAGGAACAAGGGGCTGTCATGGTCATGTTAAGAGAAAACTCCAAGCGACAAGACAAGGATTCTAGCCAAGGCCTTGGTTGGATCGGCACTTGAGCTGGGCACGGCCGATGAGAAGCGCAGTGCGTGCTGCTCGGGCTTGCCGTCCAGGGAAATAGCGGTATCGGTACGGAGGGATGGGGGGACCCCTAGGAGGCCTCGCGATACCTTTTTGGGGCATTCGACGTCATGACAGGTTAGGATTTGAATGACAATGGGTGATTCAAGGGGCGATGAATTGGGTGATCTGACAGTGATGATCGGACCTGCTGGTGGTGGCAGTGCTGGCTCGGAATTGAGATTGAGAGGGCATCACCTGGCCCTGGCAGACGAGTATCACATGTTGAAGACACCTAACATTCGGGAGTACGGGAGCGAAGAATTTAGTGCCATTGCTTATTTCCAAGCGTATTTTTCAGGTCACAGGCTGCATCATAAGTTCATGCAAGGGAGGATACAGAATTTGGATGCTTTTGACCAATATGATGGGGCTGCAAACTGAAAACGCAAGCCCTGCGCATTTCGTGTAACATGGGTCCCATCTGCAGAGATTTCATGAGGTAAGAAAAAAGAAAAAGGAAAAAAAAAAAATACAGGAAAAAAATGAGACAAAAAGGGGAAAGAGAAAACATGTACGAAAACATGGTAAATGCCTGATAAGAATGTGAATCGCATCCATTTCTTTAAACAATTTGCCCACCCCCGCCTTGAATAGACGTTGTCGCTGCCAAGTGCCAAGCCTTGGTCTCCTGGAAGCATTGAAAATGGCCGTTCCTGGTTCGTCGAGACGTTTCCGAAATGGACAATCATGTCACCAATTGAAAAACGCGAAGCCGACTCCGCGGACAGCTAACGAGAGCTCAAGCTGGGGCTGGTCTGGTCTGGTCTGATCGTAAAGTGGGTCCCATCTGTTGAAGCTGTCGCTCGTCCCCGTTTCCAGGAAAAGACGCGCCTCGCGTAAACGGAACCGGAAGCGCGTCGTCCGCCCATTAACACGTCCTAGCTCCTACATCATCGCCATTGTTCCGTCAGTCGCCAATTTGACCTGACAACAACATCAACAATCTCCATCGCGATAATCCCGCGCTGTCGCCCGCGGCTTCAATCATTGCAATGGACTTCAACTTTGGCCGGGATGGCGCTTCTGGCTCTGCATCATCCACAGGCTGGTTGGGCTTTGGCTCTTCTCAGCGCGTGATGGTCGCATCATCGTCACCTGGTGCGCCCAATCCCATTGGAAACCCTGTTAACGACATTGAGCCCGATGATGTTTCTTTCGCCGAGTCATATCCTCCAGAGAACTCGCCCCTCTTCAATCCCATGTTTATGCCTCGCGCGACCGTCCCAGAGCCTGCCAGTTCCCTTGGCATCAGCCCAAACCCTCCCGCCCGTCGCTGGCCTTGGCAGCGCGACTCGTCAGTTCTTGATGCCAGTGTCGATAATCTCGCGTCGCCAACCGTTTCCGGACTTGTTGCTCAACCTACAAACCTGTCAAATCCATCCGAAGAGTCTGCTCCTCAAAATGCCGACGCGCCTGAACCCGCCAACCCCTCGTCGCCTGGACGTGGCCCTTGGTCGCCGTTACAACAATCGGCTGCCCAGACTGAAGATGACACCATCCATCACCAGACCACCGTCGAAGAGTCCATTTCGCAGGACGACACTGCTCTTGAGCCCAGCACGATCGAGATGCGAATTGAGATGACCGAAACCGTCATTCAGTCGTCCGAGAAGCAGCCCGAGCCAGGGTTTGAACAACAGGATGAGACTGATCAACGTGACGAAAGCGAACGTGTTGAGGAAACACCTCCTGAGCCCATCTCTCAGGAGCTGCAAAAATCCCCAGAGTCTGCACCAGCCACTGCGGAGGGTGCCAGCACCAAACTCGCACTGCCGTCCATCGAGGGAGACTCAACGAAGCGAATGTCGGCGCCTCCGGGAGTCATTCTACCAGCCCAGCCAGATAGCCCTCAGGCGCGTAGAGCACTCTCAACTCCTTCTCTGGTTGTCGAGCTCAAGTCCTTGACAGAGCCAGAGAAGGCCGCCTTTGGTGATGAGATCCTTGCTTCTGATGAGGAGGAGGTGGATGAATCTGCCGCACCACCTTCTTCTAAGCGAGGCCGACGGACTACCAAGGAACTCTTGTCGAGCGCTGCCAAGTCTGCCGTGAAAGGCGTCCGTGAGCGTCGTGGCCTTGCCTCGGCACCTGCCTCTCCTGCTGTTAAGGCTCCTTCATCTGCTGCAAAGAGGGTACGCAAGTCCATGGTTGCCAGTATTGCTACAACTGAAACGCCCAAGAAGCGGGGACGCCCTCGAAAGAGCGATGTCACCGCTACACCAGCTACAGCCCCAAGCACCGGAAAGAGAGGCCGACCGAGGAAATCAGATGCAACCCCAACCGTCACTCCAAGTGTTACTGTCCCGTCTGTCAGAGGTCGCCGTGCTGCTAGTGCCAGCAAGGCTGCACCTACTCCGCGACGAGTCACCATCGCACGATCCCCAAAGACCGCACCCAGGCCTCGAACGGCGGCGGCGCGAACTTCCAGTGTCCGTTCTCGTGGAGTTTCAAATGCAGCCACTCCGGTAACGACACCTGCCACCACCCCCAAGCGACGTGGCCGGCCTCCAAAGAACACTCCTCAGCCAACCTCGACCGATGCTAAGGCTGAGGCTCCTGAAGCTGAGGTGCCTGAGAGCACTAGCCGATCTACCAAGAGCACACGAACTGTCAAGCCACGTGCTGTTCCCTCCCCTGCCAAGCGAGCTCGACCAGGTAGGAAAGCAGCTGCGCCTGCTACCCAGGCCGAGTCTCAACCTCCCACACGAAGGAGCCGCCGGGCCGCTGCCGAACCTGAAGAGCAGGAGAAGCCCACAGATGCTGCAGTCGCAGAGGCTCCCAAGAGACGCGGGCGCCCACCCAAGAACCTTGACGTCGCAAAGCCCGAAGAACCCGCCCCAGAGCCCAAGACCAGGAAGCGCGGTCGTGCTGCTGCAACTGAAGACACCCCCGCAGAGGAGCCCATGCCAAAGAAGCGAGGTCGCGCGGCCAAGGCTGCACCGGAAGAAGCTCCGGCTCCTAAGCGAGCTCGTCGGGGAGCAGCGGCATCCAAGGCCGTCGAAGAGGCACCCGAACCCGCACCGGCCAAGAAGCGTGGAGTTGCCGCCGTTTCCAAGAAGATGGCCAAGAACGCCGCGGTCGAGCCTGAACTCACTTCTACGCGACGCGGAAGATCGGCTGCTACAGCCGCCACGACCAATGGTGTTGCAGCTGATACCACCAAGAAGCGCGGTTCTAAGCGAGCAGCTGCCGAGCTCGAAGCAGAGTCCGAATCTCCCGAGCCTCCAAAGAAACGTGGCCGGTCCAAGAAGGCTGCCGCTGAACCCGAGCTCGAGCCTGAGGTAGCTGAGCCCCCGGCAAAGAAGGGCCGTGCCACCCGAAAGACCAAGGAACCAGTCGTCAAGGACGATGAACCAACCACCGGGCGACGGACCGGACGTTCAACCAAGGCTACCAAGGCAGCAGCTGAGGAGCCAGCTCCTACACGAGGCAGATCTAGCCGTGCCAAGGCCGCCCCTGTAGAAGAGGAGGCTAAGCCAGCTTCCAAACCCCGTGGCCGTGCCGCAAAGAAGGCCGTTGAGCCTGCAGTCGAAGAGGACAAGCCCACCAAGACCCGTGGCCGCGCCGCCGCAAAGAAGGTATCGGAGCCTGTCGAGGAGGTCAAGCCAGCTTCCAAGCCTCGTGGTCGTGCTGCAGCAAAGAAGGCCGCTGAGCCCGCCATCGAAGAGGAAGAGTCTAAATCCAAGACTCGTGGCAGACCTGCCAAGGCCAAGTCTGGCAAGGGCGAGCTCCCCAGCACCAAGTCTTCTGATGCCCCTACGACAAAGCGAGGACGAGCTGCAAAGGCACCGGCAGTCAAGGCTGCTTCCCCCAAGGGTGTCGTCAAGAAGGGCAGGGCGGCGCAGACAGGTGTGAGGAGGGGACTTCGATCAAAGGCTTGAGTACCTGTCGAAATAGACATTGATGAATACGTATCTGAAAATTGGGCGGGAACCTGTTTAGTCGATGGTTATATGGCTTGGATGAGGGAGGCATGGTTTTTGTGTATTGGCGTTATGGTAGATGAAGGTTCTGTGATGGACGAGGAATGGAACGGAATGGAATAGCATCATGAGAAACAATGCTTTAAGGTCAATCAATACAAACACTTGAGTATAGGATGACATGCATGATAAGATGCCTATGTTGCAGCTCAACATTCTGAACCAAGGCGATATTGGTGTCGCTGCGGAACCCCCCTAATCCAGGCAAAATGCCATTTTCTATTTCAGCTGTCACCCAAGGCCTCAAAATATTCCTCCTCCTCCTTTAGATACTCCCTCTGCTCATTCTCTTTCCTCGACAAAAGCGCCCCTCTATCGTCATTTGCCATGAACAGCGCGAGTTGTCGTGAGGTGATCTCCTTGTACTTGCTCAGCCGGTCCGGTGTCAGCGGTTGTCGGAATCCAACGACAGAGTAGTTGATGAAGGACCAGTAGACATCAAAGGCATGACGCTGCTCCATTCCCAGTCGAGTACGGCCACTAGATTGAGGTCATCATCCCACAAGAGGTTCTGGATGCCCAGATCGCCGTGAACCAAGACGAATGGGCCACGATCCAGAGCTAGGTCTTAATTAGAATGCATTGATGTTGGGATTCATGTGCGGCGAACTAAGATCCTTTTGCTCTCCCACCGTTCACGACAATCGTCATGTCGCTCGGAACGTGGTCAATATACCTAGGAGGGTTCTTTGTCGCAATAACCTCATTTCCCTGCACAAAGAATACCTCCACGCTATCCTCGGCGCAGTCGAATGTGGTGATTGTCCCTGCTTTGAACTCATGGAAAGCCTTCCTATACTGATCGTCGAGTTTCACTCTTATCCCTTCCTTCCACAAGGAATCCTGAGCCGCATTAGGGAAGAGCTGCAAAGAATATGCTCACAAGGTCTGCTTTCGTCGTCATGGTTGTGGCCAAAAATGGAGCCGCGTTTCCCAGTTTCGTTGTTGAGCCGTATGCTAAGGATTTCAGGCCAGGTAGACCTACGCAAGAGGTACTACGACAACTGATATGCGAACGCCCGATGATACTAGATCACTCAAATAAGAGTTGGTTAGGCAGCAACGTCATGCGATTTTGATGCTAATGTGGATCACGTGGCCATATTTACCCAGTTGATACAGGCATTTCTTTCCATCATGACATCCATAATAATGGCATGCCCTGCGTATACCGTGCCCTTCACACATTCCGATGTCATCGCGTCCGGACCTTTCGTCCACGCGAAAGCTGACTGTATCACAGAGGAAGCATCTTCGCCAAGTATTGATGGAACATGCTCCTTCAGGGCTAGTACCGTCTGATGATGATTAGAGGCTTGGGCGCTTGCTATGAGGGACAGAGAGGCCTTACCAGTACTCCACATATCTGATTGATACCCAAATAAAGAATGAAAGAGACTCTCGTCGAACAAGGTGGTGAGCCTGACACAGCAATCGCCAGGTACAATAGGAACATATACCGTTGCCGTTCCACTTGCGGCAAAGGCCGTCAACGTATGGAATTGGAGGCCGTGTGGAAGGTCAATCAATAGAAACACTTGAGTATAACATGACATGTTCTGTTCAAGTTGTCATCATGTTCTTGTCTTGCAAACCCGGCTTGCTCAACTATTAGTGGATATGGATCCAGACTGTCTACGGGAGAGGAGCGTCTCAGGGGCTGCTATGACGAATATTATGGCTGATGGGAATGAGGATGGTAACGTCATTGACAGCTCGGAACCTACAAATGGGCCACCAGAGAGTGACGACATCGGATGTGTGATTGTTAATATTGCAGCTGCTGCGTTTCTCGGTCAACATGACAGTCTCTACAACCGTTGGTGGCAGATGGCAATCCTTTCTTGCATTGGCAAAGTTCAACATCATCTCACTTTTACCTGAGGGCATACCGAGGAAACGAGAAAAGCTAATATGTATCCGACTACCGAACCAGATGTGGCAGATATGCTGCCGTTCTATAGAATCACTGTTGGGAACTCACCATCAACAGACTCCTGTCCCCCAAGCTGCCGCTTCGTCCAAGCAACTCTGTCACAGTAGTCCAACATGCTGCCTGTACGCTAATCCGCCCTTAAAGCTAATTGTACAGCTCCGGATCCGCAAATGGATTCTCAAATGGATTCTTTGTGGAAGATGGCCACATCATTTGTATTCCAGTTTCCAACCGGTCCAGCGTCAGTTTCTTGCCCTCGTTCTGGCACAAGCTATGGACTGTCTGGATGACTGTCTTGATCTGTCTGCCGTCAAGGATCCATAAACCCAGCTTGACGATCTCTTTATCATTCAGCGGCATGGCGTTGAGTTCGTCCAGCGCCCCCTCTTCCCCTCCCTCCGAGATACCTCTTATATCTCTCTGCTTCGGTAGACGGCCGAGGTGCATTTCCCAGACTTTCTCCCGTTTCTTCGGCGCGACAAGGGGGGAGAACACGACGTGTATGCTGGTCCTGCTATAGAACGCGCTATCGATTGCCCCGATGGCCAAGTTTGTTGTAAGAAATATGATGCCGCTAAAATGCTCGAGCTCATAAAGAAAGGCGCTGACCAACTCGTTGCGCCTAACATCGCGGGGCCCTCGGCTGGCTATGAAGGCATCTGCCCCGTCTAGAAGCATTATCGCGTTCCACGCGGCAGCCATCTTCGAGGCTAGAGAAAATTTGGCACCGAGGGGGCCAATCTGAATGCCCAGGTCTTCGGCTTGAAGGTGATAAAGAGGCCGATGGAGGTGTTCTGCGATAGCTTCGGCCATCAGAGTCTTGCCTGTGCCAGTGTCGCCCGAGAGTAGGATAATGAGACCTTGTCCTTTGCCAGCGATGACATCTTGCATGGCCGTTGAAGTGCCATTGTTCATGTTGTGATTCTGAACAAGAGAAAGAACCAGTTCCTTTTTCGGCTGATTATAGACGAGTTGAGAGTAAGCTTCGGAGTTCCAAGTAATGGGTTGAATGTCTTCAACATGGAATTTGACTGGCCAAACAAATTGTCAGCTAGTCATTGGAGCATGCATGAAGGATGAGACCTACACCACATCTTGTCCTGTAGGGAAAAGCCACTAATTGTCTCGTTCATGAAGACAAGTTCATTGGGTCTCAGAAGCATCTCATTCTTGTTATTGGCTTGGTCCTCGGCACTGAGTCTCTGTCGCTGGCCATTGGAATTGTTGCCTTCTGGTCGGTCCCGTGTCCACTCTTTCTCAGGATCATCTTTCTCTCGTTGAAGTGAGTGATACTTGTGATAACCCCATACGTCGATTATGATGCGACTGTTCACAAATTTCTTCAGCGGGCCAGACCCGCTCTCAAATATGGCGATGTCATTGTAGGTGTGATATGTGATGTCCAGCAGGTCAAGAAACTTTCTGCCTCGCGCAGTGAGACGCTCAGTGATCGAGTCTTTGTCTTCATAGAACTCAACGGGATAGAAACCGAGTTCGCGAATTGGTTTTTTGTCAGTAAATTCCGGGATGGCAAGATTACTTTTGCTCCAGTAAAAACCCTCGCCAGAGAATGAAAGGGTCTTGCAGGTGATGAGAAGCCGCTAGCTACTCGACCCCCTCACGTGCTCGGCTGAATCAACTTTTCTGAGAATCTCGGAGCCCTCTGAGTAGCAGTAGACACTACAGTCGCGAGGAAATAATGTCCAGACTGTCTTGAAGTCGATCAACTTACTCTGGCGAAGCTTGGCTATCTTGGCACTCAGGCCCTGAAATAGCTCATCGAGTAACTCAACAAATCGCTTGAGGAAGGGTTCGAGCAGGGCATCTTCATTGCTGAAGAGGTTCACGATTTCTTCGTATCGGAACCAAAGGGGACAAAAGGGCTTGTGGAAAGTAGCAACACTTCGAGGCACAAGGTGTATGTTCTCCTTCTTGACGATGGGCGCGAGGGCAGAAACCAGCAGAGGGTTTTGTACCTGTATGCGGCAGATCTCCAAGCGATGGCTGCCACTGTACGCGACCTTGTCACGGTCCAAGGCCTTGAAGACCTTGATGGCAGCACGGTCCTGATCGTTGGTATCCCGTAACGGGGGCTTGTTCGTCGTAAATGGGGCACCACGTGGGGGGTTGACTTCGTACAAGTTCAAGATGATGGGATCTGCACCAAAATCGAGGTTCCTGGTGTCTTTTCTCTTGGGAGCTTGCATTTCCTCGTCGCTATCGAGATCAACGGGCTGGCGCGAAGGCGAATTCTCCCGATGGAGCTCGTCATGCAGGCCTTGGTGAGTGTCGTGGGAGTCATCGTGAGACATGGTGAGGGACTTGTCCGTATAACAATGGATGCAAATTGACGTGGATAAATGCCGGATGATGAATTATGGATGAACAAGTTTGGTTTCTCGATGCCTCGTGCTAGAAGACAATGGGGTTGGTCAAGAGTCATGAGATGGAAGTAAGGTAACCTGTAATGCGCCTGCCACGGGCAGTGTACCATAGCGCAGTCGCTAGTTCCAGAATCAGCCAGTATTGTACGAGATTGGGTAGGTCCGTTGCAGTTCCAGTAAGGTGTTGGAAAGTGAGTCCTCTGCTGGATGTTGCCATGGCACACAGGCTTCCCTCAACGTTACGAAGCAAGTATGGTATTGCCAACTAACCTGAGGTTGGTGTTTCCCATCTAATGGGCCACATTGGTATAGTTCTGACGAAATCAGTTAGGGGCAGTAGAAAGTGAGTCGCTGGCATGGTAGAGAATCTTCACTAGCTTGCGTTAGCATGGATGTTCTTGCTCCGTTGTAGTTGTTGAATGGCAATTCGAGCTGAGGTGAAGCTGTGAGCACGGCCAATGAGAAGCAGAGAAGAAGGAACTCGATACCTTACCCTGGATGAGAACTTGACGCGCAAGGGGATCATGGCATATTTGAAGCATTGACTGCAGTGAAATGGAGATTGCATTAGTCTCAAAGCTTCTTACATATATTTTGTCGCGTTGACAGGTTTTCGTTTCGGAACCTCCAAGTTGTGCGGGTTTCGGGAATCATTAACGCTCAAGAAAAGACCAATCACTTACCATTAGGGATGAAGAGAGCGCAAGATGATGCATGTCGCATGCAGCCCATCAATTGATGGGCGTTCAATGCTTCTACTGAGTGACAAGCGTTGGAGTTGACAACGCCCCAGTGCTGACTGCTCCTGCTCATGTATGGATGTAAAGACAACTGTTTTCATCAAGCGGGTTTAGCTCAGTTGGGAGAGCGTCAGACTGAAGTCAAACTTCAATCATACGATATCTGAAGGTCATGTGTTCGATCCACATAAACCGCAAGCAATTCTTTTTTTTGATCTGCTCAACTAACGTTAGTCACGGCGGAGCATCCATCTCTTTTTGCTTCTGGGTCCGTGTCATCCATCCCCACCGTGGATGGAACGTCATCAATACTCCAAACTTCACCTGCCTGGCCTGGCAGCTACGTCTCCATATTGTCAATGATATGGATTTCTAGTAACTAGGCTTCTAGTCGCTATGATCGGCGAGTTGGGTGAGCTCAATTGATCGCTACTCGTGTGAGGGCTCTGTTGTTGAGCTTTGGGGCCTCTGTCGAGGTCAGTCACCTTTGGGAGGAGTTGACAATGCACAACGCTTACATGACCTTGGATCATAGAGTTTTGACTGCTGCCGTAGAAAGACATCTTGTTTGGGAGGCAAGTGACTGACTGGTGATTGAGAGAATGAATACCTCGATAGCATCAACGCAGCTCTTACTGGCCGGACACTTGCTTGATGTCTAGTACTCACGTTTCTGGGCAGCAACCTATCATGAGAACCGAGGAGTTGATCCCAGTAGCTCCTAAAACTGCGACAGTGTCGTCTATTGCAATGCCATCAATGCTTGGTCATCAGCAAGCGAGATCCGATGCACCACGAAAACAACCACAGAACCGCACCAATGCAAATGAGCCGAGTCAACACTCGACCTCCCAAGGATTCCGCGTGGCGCACATGATCATCATCTTTGCGACCTTGTTGATGAATTGATAGGTCGCTCCTCATGTAACCGTCGACGTCGGAACTCGGCCTGGGAGGCAAACCCGATGGTGTCTACCCCACCAACTGGGAGCCTCCTCAGAGCATCGGGTATAAGAGCATGACACTTTAGTCCAGAGGATGAGGATTCAGTCGATTCTCAAGTCACCTGAAAATAACGAATTGACCATGGCTACAAAGAGACCCAACTTCCTCGTCATTGTCGCTGATGACCTCGGCTTCTCAGACATCGCCTCGTTCGGCGGCGAGATCAACACCCCAAACCTCGACAAGCTCGCCAACAATGGCATCCGCTTCACAGACTTTCACGCTGCGGCTGCCTGCTCGCCGTCTAGAGCCATGATCATGACCGGGACGGACCACCACATTGCTGGCCTGGGCAACCTGATTGAGTGGACCAACGTATCGGGGCAGAATGACCCCAGCGGGACCATGTCGACCAACGTTCAGCGAGGTATGCCCGGGTATGAAGGATACCTTAACGAGAGAGTTGTTGCGCTGCCCGAGATTCTTCGTGATTCTGGTTACCAGACTCTCATGGCCGGCAAGTGGCATCTAGGTCTTACACCAGAGAGGAGTCCCAAGGTCAGGGGCTTCAACCGCAGCTTCGCCCACCTACCAGCGTGCAGTAACCACTACGCATACGAACCACAGCTTGGGAAGGGTGAGGAATCGCCCGAGTTCTTAACCATGAGCGTCATTGCCTTGCACAGCGAGGATGGGGAATACGTCCGGAAACTACCTGACGGGTGGTACTCTTCTGACGGATACGGCGACAAGATGTTGCAGTATCTTAAAGATTGGAAAGAAGATGATGGCGATGACAGACCTTTCTTTGCATACCTACCCTTTACTGCTCCTCACTGGCCTCTCCAAGCTCCCCAGAAATACATCAAGAAATACCGAGGTGTCTACGACGAAGGCCCAGACGCTCTCCGACTAAAACGTCTACAAAAACTCAAAGATCTCAACCTCATCCCTCAAGACGTCGAACCTCACCCCGTCGTTGCGGAAGAAGTCAAGGAGTGGAGCGACATGACGGACGAAGAACGCTCCAACTCTTGTCGAGCGATGGAGGTTTTTGCAGCCATGGTTGAATGCATCGACGCGAATGTAGGAAAGGTGGTGGATTATCTTGAAGAGGTTGGAGAACTTGACAATACCTTTGTGTGCTTCCTTTCGGACAACGGTGCTGAAGGTGCGGCTTATGAGGCGTATCCCATTGTTCAAGGATCCATGATGCAACATCTCAAGAAGTACTACGATAACAGTCTGGACAACCTTGGCAATGGTAACTCGTTCATTTGGTATGGTCCGAGATGGGCTCAAGCTGCTACGGCGCCTAGCAGACTCTACAAAGCATACACAACCGAAGGAGGCGTCCGGGTTCCCTTCCTGATGAAGCCCCCGTCTTCCTTTTCCCAGACCTTCAAGCCCAACGGCATAACTCACCAGTTCTCCACAGTCATGGATCTCGCACCTACAATCCTAGACATGGCTGGCGCGAAGCATCCTGCCCCGACCTACCAAGGCCGCGAGGTAGTCTCCATGCGCGGTAAATCCATGGTCCCCTACCTCTCCGGTACATCCCCCCGTATCCACGACAAAGACTTTATCAACGGATGGGAAACATGCGGCCGCGCAGCTTGCAGAAAAGGAGACTGGAAAATAGTCTTCATCCCAAAACCCAAAGGTCCTGAGCGCTGGCAACTATACAACCTCGCGCGCGATCCGGGAGAGGTACACGACCTCGCCGACTCTGAACCGTCTCATCTCCAAGAACTCCTCAAACTCTGGGACCAATACGTCCTAGAAACAGGTGTAGTACCGCTAAGTCCCGAGCTAGGACAATGGATGGCAGCCATGGAGGAGCAGATGCCCGAGAATGCATGGATAGAGTATGAATACTGGAAGGACGGGGCTCGGGATGATCCGGACAAGTTTACCAGGGAAATCCCCCGTTTTGAGCGTCGCGTCACGGGGTTCTAGGATACTGTCTTTTAAGAGGGCTTCTAGAATGTCGGTGAATTTCTTTCATGGTCGGGGAATGCGTTCCGACGGCGACTTGCAGATGGGGTGTGCACTAGGGAGGGGGGAAGAGGAAACGATGACAGCTCTGACTAAATACTTGACTTGTTTGTTTGAAAGCCTGTATCTCTTGACCTTAAAGCCTCTTGTTCTTTGACTCTTCTGCATGAGTGTCATATTTGATGTAACAGGTCATGGCAGGGGGTCACGTCACTGCTGCAGTCACCTCTCCGCCATGGCAAATTCACCTATTCAGTAAAGTGGAATAAAGAAATGATATTACGCCTCAGGCTAGACTGTGACAAGTTGTTTCCTTGAACCGAGTGAATGGCTACGGTGATGACCCGCACTGCATGCCCATCACTGGCAGCCTGACACTGACAGACCAGACCACACCCAAACATCAACACCACCACCGCCAGCCTAAAAGAAGAAAAGAACACAATCGTACTAAAGGGAATAGACTTTCCATCACTCAAGTCGCTTGCCGCTGCCTCTCAGCTTGACCGCCCATCGTGCAGCTACCCGATACAAAGGGGGTGTACCTTGAAAGAACAACAAACGGCTATGCAACGTCCATGTTTGGTAGCATCACCGGCAACACACACAACCTACTTTTCTTCTAGATATATGACGCCTTTCCTCCTTCCTCTTTTCTCTTTCAACCTTCTCATGTCGGTTTTCTTCTCCCGTGTTTCTCATCCCCACTCCCAAGCGTGCATGGCAGTGTTGTTTTTTTTTCTCCCTGCCGCTGACGGACGACAGGACGGTTTCCAGAATGTTGAATGCTGCCTGCGTTTAGAAGAAAAAATCCTTCTTTGTCCTAAATGGGATAATTTATTTCTCTTCTGACAATAGCAACTTGAATGAGAGAGACTCCGCTGGTCTATAAATTGCTCCCCCCTTTCAGAATATTTTTTTCGCATCCAGAAACAACCCTTTTCAACCTCACATTTTTCTTCTTCCCGAGTTGTGAGCATCGATACGCACAACCCTTTTGGCATCAATTATCATCGCACACACACACACCACTTGGAAGCATCAATAACCCCCCCCCGTCAACATCTTTAGAC
>JABCKD010000979.1:0-17035 GCA_013186415.1 Fusarium sp. NRRL 66088 | reverse complement strand
GCCTTGATCGCCGATTCACGACATGTTCGAGCGGTCTGGCCCTGCCGGTAATCGTCGCCTCTGCAATCCTGTCGTGCGAGCAAGCACGATATTGGCATCTGTCTCAAGCCATGGGCCCAACTAGACGCGCGGTGCGCGGGCTATCGGGGGGTCAGCAGCAGAATGGTCAAAGAAATCGAGCCATGCGTCTAGAAGCCTTCGATCCGCGCCAGACTTGACGACTCGCGGCATCAGGAGCGTTTTGTATTCCTCGGGGAAGCAAAGGTTGTGAGTGACAACTCGTGTCTTGTCTTCTTTGACATTAGCGCGCCGGTCCCATGCCAACGTATCATGACCGCCTTCCAGACAGTATATGGGCCTTTGTTGTGAGGATTCCAGTCCGAGAGCAGGAAGTTTCGGGAGGGACAAGATGTGGTTGTTGACTTTGGGCGTCGAAACAGTTGTTTCTCTCTGGAGACCAAGACTGGCCGGTATCGCTCTTAGACTAAACATGGTTCTCCGTTTGGCAATTGGACGCGCAAGACGAGCTTCTTGGGTCCTCCGTGAGTGCCGTGGCATTGCCTGAGATGGATACTTTGCATTTCCTTTGTCGCGGTTTTGGGTTTTGGCTTGAGTCTTGATGTCCTGGTCTCAGGATCATCAAGTTCATCAAATTCCCACCACGAGACCGCCGTCGTTTATCGAGAGATGGATGGACACTGATAGCGGGAGCATGTCATCCTCTCCCGTGCCCACCAACAACTTGAAGTGAAAAACTGTCGTGACCGGTCAAGATGTCGGCAGCTGGTGCGACGCACTAGCATGTTCCACTGATCCTCGCGTAGGGCCAGAAGAAGGACCGCACTCTGGTCGTATTACGGGGGTCCCAAGATGGGATTTTGGGCAGTCCTCGATGGAGGGGAAAAGAGATCGACGGGACTAGCAGGACAAAAGGTGAGGCCTATTGGCAGGCAAGTCATGCCTTGCGTGATTGCCCACTTGACGTTGATCCTCTGACTCTCTTTCGAGGGGCGATGGGCAGCCTCGATAGGTAATCAATCTCCCACACTGTGCATCGCCACCTCCACAAGCACTACCAAACACTGAACTGCACTGCGCTTGCTGTACTGGGCTGCAAGCACCGAGCCCCAGGGTACCTGCCTGCCTAGGTAGGTACTGCACCGACTGTAGGTAGCTCCCTGGTGGGCGCTCATCATCCTCCACCAAGACGGCAGATGCCACAGGAAATTGTTTCTTTGCCTCGCATCGTCTTGCCTTGCCTTTCCCTCGCACCTAATCGACTCGAACCTCCCGGGAGCAATCGCGCGTTTCGTCACTCCTTCCAGATCTGGGCCCATTCTCTGCAACCGTTGATAGCTTCCGTCTGATACACCTTGGGCCCCCTGTTGATCGGGCTTGGATCCCACCTCCTCGTTGCCTTGCGGCGTTGCTCTTCTCCAAAAGTCTCCAACGACATCGACCTCACTCTGTCCCCGATCCTCGCTTCTCTCTCTCGGTGCCCTCCTCTATTTTCTTCTATAACAATTTCATTAGTCTGGACATCACGGGAATGTGTGACGCTGTAGGGCTGTCATCACCTTCCGAGTAATTTCTCCTCGCCCCTCCCAGGCTCTCGCAGCCTTCCATTCATTCATTCATACCTGGAACTTCAACCTTCGCGACTGTTAGGTTAGCGATTATCCGGGCTCACCATGGATGCGCCGCGCGAGAATGAGGAGCAGAACGACCCCCAACCTCAGCAGCAGGACCCATCAGCTGTATCTCCTCCTTCCTCTCATCCTCCCCGTCCACCCCAATCTTCGACTCCGTCCTCATCGACCCTCAGAGGTGCGGGTCATGGCTTGCTAGCAGACACACGCACCGACACTCCTAGCGCAACCGCAACCCCAACACGACCGACTCGCGCTGCCTCGTCTGCTGCACCGAGCGAGCACAACAGCGCCGTCAACTCGGAGCCTCCCTTCTCTCCCTGGAGTATTGGCTCGGACAAGCAGCTGGGCTATCACTCTGCCGCCTCAGACATCTCTGGGGACCGAGTCTTCCCCATCCGATCTGTTGTCAGCCTTAATCCCAACACCAGTAAGGTTACCGGTGACGATTACTTCCCTGCCATGCCTGAAAGCGATGGCCGGAGCATTCCTGTCCAGTTCCCAGGTGCTCCCCAAGCTGACAAGGGACCAGATCTGAGACGTTCAGACACTGTTCCAGCTTCCTACCACTCCCGATCTCAGAATGAACGCCTCGCTGCCATAATGCGCAGAAAGAATACTCTCAGTGGGCCCATGTCAAGCATACAGCTAGATGCCGCGCGCCATGGGAGTAGCACGGTGCCACTTCAACTTGATATATCCACCTCAGACCACGAGACGGAGGAGTCAGGTCCATTGGGGCATGCCGCACTTGGTTCGGCCGAGGAAGAACCTGAGATGCCCTCAGGAGCGTCTGTTGGCCAGGCTAGTACCGATGTTCAACATGTAACCACACGCTTTACGCATGTGGTAACCGATGATGGTCACGCCGTCATCACTGGCCGAGACGGTGTTCTCCAGCGATGCGAAGACGAACCGATTCACACACCCGGCGCTGTTCAAACGTTCGGTGCTCTTGTTGCGCTACGAGAGGAGAATGATGGCTGCTTCATTGCCCGGTATGTCAGCGAGAATGCCGAGAGGATATTGGGCTACACCCCCGGAAAACTGTTCCGACTTAAAAATTTCCTGGACATCTTGACGGAGGAGCAGCAGGATAATCTTCTGGATCACATCGACTTCATCCGCGACGAGGACGCTGACCCAGCCATCAATGGCCCCGAAGTGTTCAGCCTGTCAATCCGACCCCCCAAACGCAAGAGCGCGAAACTTTGGTGTGCTATTCATATCAACCCAGCACATCCCGATTTGATTATCTGTGAGTTCGAAATGGACGACGATGTCGAATACCCCCTCCGACCCGCCGACGAAATGACGCCGGATATTCCCCATGATACGTTACAATCGAATCCTACCTTGGAGGAAATCGAGGACAGCACAGAGGTCCTTAGCAAACCCCTCAGGATCTTGAGAAGCGCACGAAAGAGGAGGGGTGAGCAGGGCGCCATGCAGGTCTTCGACATTATGTCTCAGGTTCAAGAGCAGCTCTCATCAGCCCCCAACCTGGAGGCCTTCCTCAAGATCCTCGTCGGCATCGTCAAGGAACTGACGGGATTCCATCGTGTCATGATATACCAATTCGATTCCTCCTTCAACGGCAAGGTCGTAACCGAGCTTGTTGACACATCGATGACAAGAGACCTCTACAAAGGCCTACACTTTCCCGCGTCCGACATTCCACGACAGGCTCGTGATCTATACAAGCTAAACAAAGTTCGGCTACTCTACGACCGAGATCAAGATACGTCCCGAATAGTCTGCCGCACCAAGGAAGATCTGGACGTGCCCTTGGATCTGAGCCACTCATACCTCCGAGCCATGTCCCCAATCCACCTAAAGTACCTCAAGAACATGGCGGTACGGTCATCCATGTCGATATCCATCAATGCCTTCAACGAACTATGGGGTCTTATATCTTGCCATTCATATGGTAAGCAGGGCATGCGGGTGTCTTTTCCGATACGTAAGATGTGCCGTTTGGTCGGAGACACGGCATCTCGGAATATCGAAAGACTCTCGTATGCTTCACGACTGCAAGCTCGAAAGCTGATCAATACTGCTCCCACCGACAAGAACCCCTCAGGTTACATCATTGCATCATCCGAGGACTTGCTGAAACTCTTCGATGCCGACTTCGGGTTGTTGTCTATTAAAGGCGAGACAAAAATCATGGGAATTATTGAGCAGAGCCAAGAAGCACTCGCCATGCTGGAATATCTACGTATGCGCAAGCTCACTTCTGTGGTTGCGTCGCAGGATGTCAAAGAAGACTTCCCTGACCTACGATACCCCCCTGGCTTCCAGGTCGTCGCGGGATTACTGTACGTTCCTTTGAGTGTTGGGGGCAGCGACTTCATTGTCTTCTTCCGCAAGGGACAGATCAAGGAGGTGAAATGGGCCGGAAATCCCTACGAAAAGATCGTCCGTGAGGGGACTGCCGACTATCTTGAGCCGAGAACAAGCTTCAAGACATGGCACGAGACGATTGTGGGCAAGTGCAGAGAGTGGAACGAGGAGCAAGTTGAGACGGCTGCTGTGTTGTGTCTCGTCTACGGTAAGCTACCTACCTACGCCGAAGTATCTTTGCAAAACTAACATGTTGTAGGCAAATTCATCGAAGTGTGGCGACAGAAAGAGGCGGCTCTACAGAACAGCAAGCTAACACGTCTGCTACTCGCCAACTCGGCTCATGAGGTCCGAACACCACTAAATGCCATCATCAACTATCTCGAAATCGCACTGGAGGGTACGCTCGACCAGGAGACGCGCGAAAACCTGGCGAGGTCACATTCTGCTTCAAAGTCTCTGATCTATGTGATCAATGACTTGCTCGATTTGACCAAGACAGAAGAAGGGCAGAGTCTCGTCAAGGATGAAGTGTTTGATCTGACCAGCTGTATCCGGGAAGCAACCAGCCCGTTCCTGGTGGATTCTAGACGGAAGGGGATTCATTACACCGTCATCCAACACCCGGGGCTGCCCCAATTCGTACATGGAGATGAGCGGCGAATCCGACAGGCCATCTCAAATGTCACAGCAAATGCCGTAGCGCATACAGATAACGGGCATGTCAAGATCGAGGTGTTTGTGTCGGAGGTGAACGGTCGGCGCGCAGTAGTGGATTTCGTCGTGGAGGATTCAGGTATCGGTATGAGTGCAGGCCAGCTAGATGCGCTTTTCCGCGACTTGGAACAGGTGAGCACCGAGGAGTTCCCCAGGCCACCTTCACAGCTGGCCGACATGCCACGAGAGATGCGCACCCTCGGTCTTGGGCTTGCCGTCGTTGCCCGCACTGTTCGAAACATGGATGGCCAGCTTCGTCTCAAGTCAGAAGTTGGCCAAGGCTCGAGATTTGTGATCCAACTTCCTTTCCATCTGCCTGATGAGCCGCCAAGTTCAGGGGGTGAGAGTGGACCAAATGCCAAAACGGCGGCACCATCTAACCCAGTGGCCTCTGCTCCCGCTTCGTTGACAGTGGCGCCAGAAGGCGAGATAATGCTGGTTGATCGAGTCAGCACAGCTGGATCTATCGATGGTGATCTAGGCGCTGATCGAGGAAGTATGGGGAGCCGACAGAGTCGAGGCAGCCGGGGTAGCCACCGCAGCCACGGGAGTCAGCAAAGCGACGCCGATCGCTTGATCGACGCCATCCAGACGCCATTATCCCTCAACGAGAAGGAGGGGGATGAGTTTCCTCTTGTAGAGAGCGTACGTTCAGGCGGTTCCGCTAGACCTGGATCTCGTGGGGCTATCAGTGTCGGCGGTCGCTCCTCCAGCCCATCCCGCAGAGAACCTCAAAACCCTATCACAGTCAATGCTCCAGGGACACATCCCGGCCGAGCAGAAGTCCAAGACACCAAGACGCCAATTCGGGCCGTCAAGATACCCGATGAGTATACTGATATGCCTCAAAGGCCACAGGGTGGAGAGCAGTCTGGTGTACTGTTCGAAATCAAGGGGGGTGATCGCAGCGCCTCGAAGGCTGGCACGGAGAGTGTTACCAGCGGAGGAACCCACGCGACTGATACTCAGCATCTTGAGGTTCTCGTTGCGGAAGACGACCCAATCAACATGAAAATCCTAAGAAAGCGATTAGAGAGATTAGGACACGGTGTGCATCACACCGTCAACGGCGAGGATTGTGCCACGGTTTACCGTGAGAAATCGACCGAGTTTGACGTTGTCTTGATGGACATGCAGGTAAGATTGCTCGTTTTTTTTTTTCAGCACGGTTCTACGTCAGATGCTAATGAATCTACAAGATGCCCATCGTAGACGGTCTCACGAGCACAAAGATGATTCGGTCGATGGAGGCATCAGCAGAACATCACGGCCACTCAGCAATCTCGCTCGCCAATTATCGCATCCCCATCTTCGCCGTGTCGGCGTCTCTTGTTGAACGTGAGAAGCAAACCTACATCGACGCTGGATTTGACGGATGGATTCTCAAGCCCATTGATTTCAAACGGCTCAACACTCTGCTTGCAGGCATCACTGATGCTGACACTCGAAACACATGTTTATACGAACCCGGCCAATGGGAGCGTGGAGGCTGGTTTTGGTCCAGAGCTGAAATCAACCCAGACTCCCAAGATGAGACTACACCAAAGGCCGAGAATGAGGCCAAAGAGCTTGGCGTTAGCACATCCTCTATCGATTGTGCCAAAGGCGATGTCGAGACCTCTGCTCCCAGCAGTTGATAGTGCTTCACCGAGCACCACTTTGTGGCATGTTTGATACCTATAAACCCAGATGCTACTGCATCTCCTTTGTCAGTTTATCCTTCTTCTTTCTTGTCTCTTTGTTTTGCGGTTTACGCCCTTGGGATTCACAACTTGTATACGACGGATATATGGATTGGGAGCACACGCGGCGCTGGGGTGTTTGGTATCGAAGAGCGAGGGCCAATAATCACCTGTTCTCTTGTTTTTCTTTTCTTTTCTTTGCTTTCTCTTTTTCTGCGTTCGGTACCATAGACGGGATGAGGAATGACGGCCATGAAGTACACGAAAAGCATGGGTTTTGGGGTCTGGTGTTGGGTGGCTGGTTGGTTGGGTTCTTGGCTTTTTTTCGAGGCGTCGATTCCCTCGCGTTCTCAAGCGCAGTTGCTCTTGATGAACTGGATGAAGGCGGTCTGCAGGTACGGACATGACAAGGCTACTATAAAACGTTGGGCCTAGACATTTGAAGGATGGTGGGTTAACCAGGTAAAGAAGGGGTGGCAAGGGCTAGTGATACGCCCATGATAAAGATACACACACACATGCTCAAGGCATCCAGACAAGAAAAAGGAGGGTCAAAGGATTCAATCAGGGATGACGAGAGGACGGCCGGTGTCGATGACATGAGTATCTAGCAGCATCATTCAGGAGGACATGACATCAATACAAAGTATTCATTACCTTAGGTATATCAACAGGGATGAAAGGATACAGACGAATGAATATATACCTACTCACCCTCAGGCCAGGATCAATGAATGTGCAGTCGTTGATGTGTATTTTCCATAGCCTATCAAACGTTCAACGCCGTCTATGCATTAATACCGCAAAACCCAATAGTGCCCTCCCTGTCCCCTATCCCCTATCCATCCCCATCGCTTTGCGACCTGTTTCCCCCTTCTTCTCCAACCATCTACAACGCTGTGTATCGCCCGGACCTTTGCCCCTATCCTTCCTTGCACGCTGGTCAATGGTGTTGCCACATAATTCGTCTCGTTGTGCCCAAAATAAAAGATTAGCCCCCGTGTGTTCCTACCCAGTTCCCCAGAGTCCCCTGATGACTCTCGCGACTGGTGCGTCCGGGAGGGGGCGCCCTCTCGCCACGCCGCAGTTACAGTTCAGATTCAGCGCCGTTGGTGGACAAGGCCATGGGGCTGCCGTTGTGGTTCTGCCTCTGGCGGAGGCGGGCGTTTCCAGGGGGGCGACGGCGGGTTATGACGCGACCGTTAACACCACCCTGGCCGCCATTGTCCTCCTCCTCATCCGAATCCGGGTTCTGCTCAGCGTAGAGGCGGGCCTCGTCGAGCTCGTTGATGTTTGTGGGGCGGTCGCGAAGCCACTGCATCCGGGGGCCGGATCGGGCTCGCTCCGACACGCGGAAGCCGTAGATGCGCGGCTCGTATATGCGGCCGGGGCCGAGTCCCGGGCCGATATTCTTTGCGTACATGCCGTTAACGAGGCCTTCGCCGTCGTTGACTCGGGAGCCTGAGGTGGACAGCACTTCGATGCCACGCTTGGTGAGGTCGTATTCGGGAAAGGTGAGGAGGAAAAGGGAGCCAAAGGTGCGGCCGAAGAAGGCGCCGTCGACAGTCTGGAACCGACTGTTGGGGGGGACGTAGACGTCTAAGCATGACGGACAGAAGAGCTTGACCGTATCTTCGCCGGGAATGTCAGAAAGGCCGACGGGGAGGGTACGGGCCTGGTCGCAGTTTGTCCTGGGGCAGCAGCCAAAGTGGCCGAGCTCGTACTTTTCGCTCATTTGTTGGATACCAGCCCTCGAGCAGATGAAGCGCTGGTGGATGAGGCCGTAGAGCATTTCTGCCGAGGACTCGATGACGGACAGGTCGCTGGCCATGCGGTGATGCCTTCGCTCGCCAGGCTGCCTGGACAAGCGCTCCGGATCAGACTCGTTCTCGTCTTCTTCCTCCTCTTCCTCATCTTCGTCCTCGTCGTCTTCTGGTTCCACATCCAAAATCATCTATCAGGGCAGCATAACATTAGTCTTGCATCATGGACAAGAGATCGACATGAAAAAAAACATACCTCCAGCGCCTCCTTGTACATGGCCACCTGGGTTTGCAACCCGGTCAAGTTAAAGTCATCCTCTATAAACTCCTCCGAGACCTCGGCAAAGTATTCGTGACCGAGAAGAGAACAGAAACTGGAGATCCAAGACTCGGGCACGCCTGAAGAGGTCGACATGACGGATGGGTGAGGATGAGGCCAAGGCCACAGTCGGGATCAGGGATCAGGGGAGGGTGCGCACTGGCGCAGGGACGCGATATGCGGCGGCCGGCGCGGGGGGTCGAGGTGAAAAGGTTTGTGACAGGGCGCGTGGGCGTGGTATCGATAGCGTCAAGAGGGTGCTCGGGCACGCTTCTAATCGAAGGCGGGGTGACGGCGGTCTTGTGAGGGGCGCGATTCCGAGGGGGGAGGACACGATATATACGGAGGCGTGTGACGAGTAGGTATCTATCGCATCGCAAGAGTCAGGCTCAGAGCGCCAGCTGTCGCAGAAGGCCGTCCGTCGAGCGACTCGGGGAGTTTGGTGGGGGGGAAGGGGGGTCGAGTAAAGCTGTTTTTTTGGTTGACCTTTTGGTGCAACTGGCGAGAGGGTCGACGATGGAGGGATGGGTTCAGGTTGGCGTGGACCGGCACCTGCACCGTGGGCTCGGCGCTAGGGTTTTACCGGGTTCCGACCTGCATCCAATACTAATCACTCTCTCTTCCATCCCATCTACCCCAACCACCAATTATCGATCATCTGTCAGTTAAGAAAAGGCGGATATATATATATATATATATATCATGTAAGATACGGTTCAATTTATTTTAATTTATTCTTATTATTTTATTTATGATTGACTTTCATTGAGCCAATCATTCCCCCAATCTCATGGTCATGGGAAGTCTCCTCATCAGCTCATCATGGATCCGCCATCTATCTAAGACGACCACTCTATGTTGTCGCCGACTATCAACACAAGTCACTCAGCCGGTCACCTTGACACCCTCAACTTCGGAACTTTTCAATATCGACACATTCCGTGAAAAGGCCTTTAAACCTCAGAAACCATTCTTGTTTGGACGAAATGACGGCTCTCCCACAGCGCTGTTACCTGCGGCGAGCAAATGGTTCGAGAAGCATACGACCGACTCGGGTGTGAACTCGACGAAATTCTCACCATACATGGACCAGTTCCAAGAGTGGGGGTTTCCTTATGAGCTCGTCACACCATCGGCTTCCAACAAGGAAGCACTGTTATCATTTCGCAGTTGGCTCTCCTCAAGTGAGGAACCAGTTGACCAACTCCTCGCCAGCATTCTCGAACCATCCATGGAAGAACTGCAGACTGGGTCATTTTTCCAGCTCCTTGCGCCTCTGAGACTTCTCTTTAAAGCCCTCGAGTTCAACCAAATCCAGCCAGAGCCCGTTAGTCTCTACATTGCCCAGTCCTCTCTCACAGATCTTCCCGAAGCTCTTGAAAGGGATCTTCCAACTCCAGATGTAGTGCAAAGTGCTGGCAAAGGCGACGTCTACAGCTCCAGCATATGGCTCGGCACGGAGCCAACGTACACACCCCTACACCGCGACCCGAACCCCAACATCTTTTGTCAGCTATGCAGCAACAAGGTCATTCGTCTCATGGCCCCGGCGTTGGGCGACAGGCTCTACTTCCAAGTGCAGTCTCGGATCCGACAACAGGGCAACAGCCGTATAAGAACGGTTGAGATGATGGAGGGAAAGGAACGCGAGGCACTGTATGAGGCTGTCTGGGAACATGATCCCCTACCAGAAGGGTTGTACGAGGCCGAGTTAGGGCCCGGGGATGCCTTGTTCATCCCAAATGGTTGGTGGCATTCTGTCAAGAGCAAGGGGTCAAGGGGGCATTTGAACGGGTCCGTCAACTGGTGGTTCCGATGAGATGACGACATCCATGGGCCGTCTCTTCTTGTATAATTCAACTACAGCCATCTTCATACTTTAGCTTTTTGACACGGGTTTACAGATGATCCAATTGAGATACCCGCAAGGCCAGAGATGCACCTTGCTACCACTCTGCATCTCCCACCTGCTCGTATCCGCGCCACAGCTCCGCAGCAGGGACTCCACCTCGTCAGGCGTCCGGGTTCGCAGCGCCGAGATGTATCCGTCAAAAGCGAGGACAAAGGGCAGGATGGGGATCAGGCATGAGAAGATAAAGGTCGACGGAGACCGCCATTTCCACGCGTACAGGGGTGCGCTGAGGATGGCGCCGATGCCCAGCAACGTGACCGCCACGAAGCTCGCGAAGCTACGGTCCTGCAGTTCGAATATGGCAAACCCCTCGCTTGTCTGGACAGTATCGCGCAGGATCGCCTTGGCAAGGTCATCATCGAAGTGATGGAATGCCAGGTTGAACAGACGGAACGGCTTCGTCCCATCATCCCTCCTTGTGAGATGCTCCGGCGCGGCACTCGCATCAACAGGCTCACGCTCATACGTCACGAGCGGGTTCTTTTTGGTGACAGCATCCCATGCCTCGACGTTGGGGTGCAGGTCCGTCAGGACGAAGCGGACGGGAGAGGCGTCGCGCGAGTGTAGGTGCTTGTTGACGGTGCGAGCAATCGAGGGCGTGGGGCCGCCACCGCCGGCGCAAAAGTCGACAAAGGTGTAGTCGGGGAGAGACGAGTCGAGGTGCTCGATCAAGAGCGAAGCGGCGAGGCTGGCGGGGGATTGCGATTGGAGAGGTGTGTTGGACATCCAGGCGCGGGTGAGGGCATCTTGGACACGGGCGCGGAGGAAGGCTGGGAACCTATAGTGAGTGTCAGTGTCGAGTAGGGTAGCAGGAGTCGCGCGTAAAGCTTCATGTCCAAAGCCAGGTGTTCCAGAGCTCTTAAACTTGAATGTGAAGCTTGGAGATGTAGGATCACAGCCCAAGCTCCAGCGGTGGGAGAGAGGTGACGACGAGTGGACCTAGCTTATACGTACCAGGGCTGGTCGTCAATCTCGAAGAGATGCATCCGAGGGATTAAAGGCGCCATTCTCGCTGATAAAATGACTTGTTCTCCTTCTGATTGACTTGATTGAGGGTCGTTATCAATAATCAGAGGTTGGGGGTTGGTGTTTTGTATGTTTTTGATGTGAAACCCGGTCGGCAACTCCAACTCCCGTCGGTGATGTCGTCAGCCCGCGTAGGGTAGACTACTAAGCCCGCTAACCTACAGAAGACCACCTTCGCGTTTCCTCTCTCGTCTTCCCTACCCATACCTAGGTTCTTTTCTAATTCCATGCATATGTAAACTCTAGAGTAATAAATCTATGTATGAATTACGTCTGTATTATTCATTATAGTTGTTGATGCCAGACGTCATTGCTGCGATTCTCATTAATCTCTTCTCTCTAACTTCAACTGACAACTTCTCCACCACAGAATACCACCTCTCGAGCCCGCCCCCGCAACACCGCCAATCTCAACATTCCCATTTTCTCCGTCGGACTCTTCACCAAAATCCCCAGCCGATGCTTCAACGATCACTTTGTTGGGGTATCCGTGTAAGGATCAAATCCCATTCGTCGTTTCGCTTCGCTCCGCGCCCTCCACTGCGTCTCCCCCACCAACCCCGTCGTCGATGTCTCCTCAAGGAAGAATGTCAAGATGTGATCCGGGATGGAGAGGTGGGATGCCTGCTGAAACTCCTGGAGACTAGCCAGTCGGATCAGCATTTCCATCAGTGACAGGGAAGTTGTGATGGCGCCGAATGGGGACCGGGCGACAAAGTTCTCCGTTTCCGCTGCGGTAATCGGTTGTAGAGAGCTGGACTGCTCAGGACCACTCAGGGATAGCCTCTTGATCTGGTCGACAACCCTGGAGTCAAGAGATCTTCTGTCGCGAGGAGTTCCTTGCCTTGTAGGCGTCTCTTGTTTGTCCATGGTCCCAGAGTCAAGTGATGCGTCGTCGTCGTCGTCGTCCTCCGCCGCTTCTTCATCGTCCTCCTCAAACACCTCTAATGCTATCCATTCCGGATCAAGATGTGCTGGGAACTTCCACTTGGAGTGCTCTTCGATAGGAGCGGCTTTCTTGGGGTTGATTAAAGAGCCCTGGGTCTCCTGCAGGAGCTGCCTGTCAATTTCGGCCTGGTCGTCTTCCGCTCCCCTTGCCTCCAGCATGGTGCTTTTGTCGACATCCGCTGAATCTTCAATGAAGCCTGCTATGCCTTCGGTACCGGGTTTGGAGGGGGTAGCTTGACTATCTCGTTTCAAGAGTAGCACTGGTCGTTGTTCGCTGTCGGTGGCGGATCCAATATTCAAGATCCTGCCTGTATCTGTGTAGAATATCTTGGATAATTCGTGAACCGGGATAGACTCGCGGATTCCCGCCTTTGGGATGTCATCATACGATCGAGTGTCTTGCTCATCGTCATGGAGGCGTCCATCGTCGAGATCCTCAATGATCTCCAAATGGTATGCATATTCCCAGTTGTTTTCAGATGAGACAGGAGTTGGGAGAGAGGCTAGGCAGCCTGCATGGTAGCCTGTTTTGCTGTCAAAAAAGAAGTCCTTTCGGGTTCTGCAGATGCGAACTCGTGCCTTGTGCAAGACCTCCTGCCACAATGGCTTTCTGTCCCCTTCACCCAGGCCGTAAGCTCTGTTATCGTTTAGAGACTGGGCTGAGACACTGGACGCAAGGGTCGAGTTGCTTGTTGGGGTTCCAGTTGCGCCTTGTGGTGTTAGTGTAGAGGCATGTCCGAGAAATAGCATGTATAAGGACAAGGTGAAGGCCGGTCCGATCTGAACCGGCCTTGTTGGGTCTTGGGCAAACTGCGTGTCACCGACAATGAGAAGTGTGCTTGCTTGCAAAAGTCTGGAAGGTGATATGCCAGTAGGCAGAGATGTCGAAAGACTCTCCCCTGATGCAGTAATGGCCAACTGAAGAAGAGGGATGTCACGGTCTATCCGTTCCAACAAAGCCTTGATGCTTGCGATGATGGCTAGCAGGTCATCTTGACGGATAGGAGGCGACTTGGATTGAACTCCATCACTATCCAAGTCCGAGCTCAGTGTAGTTGCTGCTTCTATCCGGCGCCCTAGAGAGACGATCTCCTTATGAAGCGATTTCGCGAGAGGGGTTGCAGATTCCAGGAATAGGTTTCCTCTACCTGATCTGTGGGGAGCCTGTTAGTCGGCGGACAAGAGCAACGAATGAGGTTCCTACTTGAACTCGATCAAGTCTATTGCTGGTGAAATGATCTGCAGGGACTGGTTAGCTACCTATATGTAGGGGGCCTCGCATGCTGCACAACATAGCAGCAACCATACCTTGATCTTGCTGTCGAGAGTGCTCTGCAGTGACTTGAGCTCAGCATAAACAGCCCTGCCCTCGACTGACTTGAGCAGACGCGAGCACTGACCCAGGGCGTAGGTGGAAGTCAAGGTGATGCCAGACCGTATGGCATATTTCATGGCCTGCACACCGACCGCTGCGAGGAAATCATCCATGACCGGGGTACTTGCGACATGAAGTGGTAAGAGTTTTATTCATGCTGAAAAGAGCTTGTAGAGATGTAAAAAGCTTTCAATAGAATGTATTCAAGGTGGAGGGAACAAAGAGAGAGATGCACGATCCGAGGCCGATGTTGCATTGATTCCCGTCCCGTCCTGTTGGCAGCCATTCACTCGCTGCAGTTGACCGCCGCCAGCACAGAGCCCCGGACAACTTACAGCGAGGAGGCACACAAGCAGTAGAGGCGTAGAGGGGCAACGTGTACAGTGCGAGCGTGCTGGGATGCCCCTCGTTTGCTTGGTTTCGAGGCTGCTCCTGTGGCACGTGCTTTCATGTTGATGCCATGGCTACCCAGCTCCCTCGGGTTTAGGCCTTTTTGGCAATCAAAAAGACAGAAATCATGCCTAATATGAGTCAAGTATAGAGTCATAGGGCTGAGTTGGCCATCTCTCGAATATCGCATTCAAGGATTCCCCAAGCCAACGTCGAGTTAGCGGGTTCTGCCTGGATCTTGGTGCTTCCACCAGCCACATTTATATGTGCGAAGTCTCAACACGCACACTGTATAGCCCGCCTAACCCCTCCACTCCATACATTTTTTTTCTCACTTGTGGCAGGGGCGGCGTCATATGGTGGGGCTCGAATTTTCACAACCTGACCTCTTCCCTCTCTCCACCAAGCACAAACCATCACCATCATTAGGCACAGACATTTCGGCCCTTGCCTCTTTGGTGCCCAAGGATTTCGCTCGACAGCATATTGCCCGAGTCAAAAAGAGGCCCCCCGTCATCTTCCATTCGACCTCTTTTCCCGCTGGCCACATCAAGATTACCGACGCAGCCCCGTTTTCACAACGAACGACCCAGATAGGTTGCATATCTAGGGCCTTTTTAAGTCCGCAACCCCCGTCACAGACCGCAACGGACCATCGCAGAACCTCCCCTCGACTTCGTTAATTCCCGCGGCAAACGTCACTCTACCAAAAAAACAACTTCACAATGGCGACCCCCAACTCCTGGGAGGACGATCCCGCTGCTCAGGACGAGAACCTCGCCCAGCAGGCTCAGCAGCAGCTCAATATGAACAACCCCGCCCCCGCGCAAGGCGGTTTCCGACCCAACGTCGCCTCCTTCCAGCCCACTGCCCAGTCTTTCCAGCCCGGCCAGGGATATGGAGGAGGATATGCCCCTCAGTACCAGCAACAACAATACTACCAGCAAGGCTATTATCCGCAGTACGGTGGTGCCCAGCAAGGCTTCAACCAGTACAACCAGGGCTATGGTGGCGGCTACAACCAAGGTTATGGTATGATGTTTGCGCCCCAGAAAAAATTGCTTCTACTCTAGAGAATTGACCAGTATTAACCAAACATACAGCTGGCGGTGGCTACCCTCAGTACGGCCAGCAGCAGCAACAGCAGCAACCACAGCAACCCGCCGCCGCCCCTACGATTGCCCAGCGACCCGCTGATGCTCCTGCCGCAGCTCCCACTCAACCAGCTGCCACCAAGCCCAAGGTGATCAGCATCAGCGCAGACTCCTCCGCACCCAAGCCCAAGGCCAAGGTGCTTTCCATCTCCGGATCTGGCGCTGCCACACCTGTCAAGCAGGAGGAGCCTGCCAAGGCTGAGCCCAGCAACGAACCCGAGGCTGGTCAGAAGGCCACGGCCACCAAGGCTATCGAGAAGACCGGCGAGAAGGCTGGCAAGGCTGCTTCCGGTGGTAAGACCTCTGGAAAGACATCTCCCAGCCCCGCCTCTGGCCGCAACAGCCCTTCGGCCGGCGAGAAGAAGGCAGCCCGTGAGGCTGATGCCGTCGAGAAGGAGCAGGCTGCCGATGTCGACCAGGAGACTCTCAAGGAAATCTACGGCAAGGAGCACGTCAACATCATCTTTATGGGCCATGTCGACGCTGGAAAGTCGACTCTCGGTGGATCCATCCTTTATGCCACTGGCATGGTCGATGAGCGAACTATGGAAAAGTACAAGAGGGAAGCCAAGGACCTTGGCCGTGAGTCTTGGTATCTATCCTGGGTCATGGATCTGAACAAGGAGGAACGAACACAAGGAAAGACCATTGAGGTTGGACGTGGCTTCTTTGAGACAGAGAAGCGCCGATACAGCATTCTGGATGCCCCTGGTCACAAGATGTACGTGCCCAACATGATTGGCGGTGCTTCCCAGGCCGATGTTGGTATTCTGGTCATCTCTGCCCGTAAGGGCGAGTACGAGACTGGTTTCGAGCGTGGTGGACAGACCCGTGAGCATGCCATGCTTGCCAAGACTCAGGGTGTCAACAAGCTCATCGTGGCCGTCAACAAGATGGACGACCCTACCGTCGAGTGGTCTCAGGAGCGATACAATGAGTGCACAACCAAGCTGGCCCAGTTCCTCAAGGGTACCGGTTACAACCTCAAGAATGACGTCTACTTCCTGCCCATCGCCGCCCAGCAGACCCTCGGTATCAAGAACCGTATCCCCAAGGATGTGGCTCCCTGGTGGGATGGCCCCGCTCTCCTCGAGTATCTGGATAGCATGAAGGCCCTTGAGCGCAAGTTGAACGCCCCCTTCATGTTGCCCGTCAACGGCAAGTACCGTGACCTAGGTACCATGGTTGAGGGTAAGATTGAAGCTGGTGTGGTGAAGAAGGGCATGAGCATGATCATGATGCCCAACAAGCAGAGCGTTGAAGCCGCTGCTGTCTACGGCGAGCAGGAGGACGAGGTGCAGCTGGCCCAGTGTGGCGACCAGGTGCGGATAAGGCTCAAGGGCATCGAGGAGGACGACATCCTGCCCGGATTTGTGCTGTGCTCACCCAAGCGACTGGTGCATACTGTGGCTGAATTCGAGGCGCAGATTCGCATCCTGGAGCTCAAGAGCATCCTGACAGCCGGCTTCAACTGCGTGCTGCACGTCCACTCGGCCATCGAGGAGGTGACGTTTGCGGCTCTTCTGCACAAGCTACAAAAGGGAACAAACCGCAAGAGCAAGAATCCACCCACGCACGCCAAGAGAGGCGACAGCATCATTGCGCGCATGCAGGTGATTGGCGGAGCAGGCGCCGTGTGCGTGGAGAGGTTCGAGGACTATCCCCAGATGGGTCGCTTCACCTTGCGAGACCAGGTAGGTTTTACTCACCCCCCCTAGCCCCCCTCGACTAACCCCGTACCCGTACCCTTCCCC
>JABCKD010000978.1:0-10790 GCA_013186415.1 Fusarium sp. NRRL 66088 | reverse complement strand
AGATCGCAGGCAACAGCCTGCTGCCTGGAGGATCGGCAGGTTGAACACAAGTATAAGAGACCGACCTTCGTCGCTCCTTTAGATAGAGAAGGCAAGCATCAATTCAATCTCTTTCGACCACACCCAATGTTGCACACCTATAACTCGCGAGAGCCAGAGAATCCCAAATAGCTTGACTCGAGTTAGCTAGCTAGTCTAGACCAGGGGGAATGAAGATCCCTACCCCAATCTCCACAAGCAAACGACAAACGCCCAGAATGAAAGCCTCACGGCAACATGGTTCCTGCATGTACGGAGTTACAAACAACGAATCCTCGAGTGGAAAATGACTCGTACGATTTTCATATTGCTCGACTCGTTGGTCCAAGCCCACCGTCGACCTCCTTGAAACCGGCACTCGAAACATCCCTGGCCTGTATGATGAATGAAATTTTATTAGCGACATATCTCTCCAAATCCCCCATGCGAAAAACGAAAAAAAGCACTCTCTGCATCTCTTTCCCCAAAGTCGCAGCTGCAAAGTTTCACCACGATGAATCACACCTCATATCTTGATACCTCCATACTGGAGTCTGCAGAGGGTATTCTTCGCAGTAATTCGTCCCTCTTTTTGTACCTCATTGTCCCTGTTAGCACTATTTCGCTGTGGACCATTGGTTCGTACTTTTCTTCACCGTTGAAAAAGTACCCCGGACCGTTCCTTGCCAGTAAGTGACGCAAACCATCTTTGCTTTTCTCGGATTCTACATCTCCGGGGCGTTTAACATGTTTCAGAGAAACAACTAACAATGACCAAGAGTTCACAAGGCTGTGGTATCTGTATCAAGCATGGACTGGTGACTCTCACCTCGTGCTGGACAAGCTACATCGGCAATATGGACCTATTGTCCGAATCACACCGAGCATCATCGATGTTGACATCCCTGAGCTTATCAAGACCATGTTTAGCATCAAGGGTGACTGGTTAAAGGTAAGATGACGTAACCTTCGGCGTAATTCCTTGGCTAACAAGATATCAGACTCCCTTCTACCATGGCAGCAGTGCCCTTGTGAATGGACAGATCGTCCTCAACCTCTTTAGTCAGACAGACCCTGTCAAGCACAGGAAGGAGAGACAGCCTATCGCCAAGCACTATTCAAGTGCCGGCATCACTACTGTGGAGCCTCACATGGACAAGGTCATTGACCAGTTCTGCAATGAGCTCGAGAAGCGGTACATTGATGGCGACAATGCTGGCAAGGTCTGCGACATCGGTCAATGGACTCTATTCTGTAAGTGCAATTGATCTACCATGCATCACCCCTACGGTTATTAACCCAAGCCACATAGATACTTGGGATGTTGTTGGAGCTGTGACCTTCTCCCAGCCCATCGGCTACCTCGAGAAGGGCTACGACTTTGACGGGACCCTTTCCAACGCCGACAAGGCAATGGACTACTTCACCGTCGTGGGAACCATGCCCTTCCTCGACCGCGTCTTTGACAAGAACCCCGTCTGCCACATCGGACCCCCAGGTTTCAACACCATCACGGGAATCTCGATCAAGCACCTGGTGGATCGATACCAAGGCAACGACAAGGACTACCATGACCCTGAGAAGCCTGATTTCTTGGACAAGTTCATCGAGGCCAAGAATGCGGATCCCGAGAATGTGAATGATGCGCAGATTGTGTCTTGGCTCATGGTCAACATGATTGCTGGCGCTGACACGACTGCCATTACTATTCGCAGCTCGTTGTACTTTTCGCTCAAGAACCCCAGTGTCTGGCAACGTCTCACAGATGAGGTTCTAGCTGCAGGTTTCCGCGGCCGAACACCACCCGGCTACAAGGAGGTCAAGGCCCTACCATATGTTGACGCTGTCATCCGTGAGGCTCTCCGTATGCTTCCCGGTGTCTCCATGACCATGGAGCACTACGTACCTCGCGAGGGCTTCACACTCCCCAACGGTGATTACCTCCCCGAAGGAACCATCGTAGGCATGAACCCCTACATCCTCGCCCGCAACAAATCCGTCTACGGCGAAGACGCGGATACCTTCCGTCCCGAGCGCTGGCTCCGCGACGAAGCAAACGGCGAGTCCGAAGAGCAATTCCAAAAGAGGCTTCTCCTGATGAACCAGACGGATCTCTCATTTGGAGGCGGCAGTCGCATCTGCATCGGCAAGAACATGGGTCTTTACCAGACTTACAAGGTTCTTGCTACGCTCATCACATTGTTTGAGATTGAGCTGGCGGATCAAAAGAAGGAGTGGAAGGTGATTAATAGTTGGTTCCCTAGACAAGAGGGGCTGGAGGTGAAGATGAAGAAGCGGGTGCTATAGGGTAGGGAGTTTGATGTTCATTTGTAGGATATGTGATTCTAGCCGCAATAAGTGAGCTTTTTTTTTTTGTTCGATACCTGAGTAAATGAATTCCTTCAGAATGTTATCTGCAACAAGCTGAGGCTAAGTCAAAGGATTCTTGCATAGTGCGATCTTTGCAGCACCGAGTCTTATCCATGTTACCTCGCTGCCGGTCAAGTTTGCGATTGATGTTGACCCTACACCTGCCTGAGTCACACTCCTTGTGGGACGTCGCATTCGGGAGCTTCCAGGTGGTTCATGTTGAGAAGGTTATGGAGTCGCACAGACAGACAGTGCCGAGATACCCATGTCAAGATCAGCGCCACCAACAGTTTCTTCCCCTTGATGGAGTCGTAGCCGTAGCCGAGCAGGGGCAGGTGTCCATTCTTGGCCCCAGCGCTGAGTCACCTGCATCCTACCTACCCTAAATCTTCAACTCACATACCGGCTTTTCGCGAGGAATTGTCGCTCTAATGAATCAGTGAATAAGCGGATGAATTCATAAATGAGAGACTCTATCTGGACATGTTGTCTTCTTCGAGAGTGGAATGGACATGAACTTATTCGGATTGTCCATGACCACATTTTATTGCTCAATCGACATAAAGAAATATAAAACCTGTAGCAATCTCGAGAGTAATATAAAGAACTTACTTAATATTAGTAAAAAAAACTTAACAGATAGTTAATATAACTTGTAGTATTATTAGATGCCATAAAAAAAAAGAAATATCATCTTCGTAAGTAGAGCCAAAAAAAAGATTCAATCGTTTTATAGGAAAAGCCCGATGCGGGGGTCGAACCCGCAACCTTGAGATCGCGCACTCGTCTTCGCTTGTAGGCGCAAGATAAGAGTCTCACGCTCTACCGATTGAGCTAACCGGGCGTCTTCGCCCGGGCATCAAGCCCGTCGTGTGTGTTGGCAGGGAGTCTCGCTAGGGAGATGTTGAAGGTTTGTTCACTCAGTGCTGAGTTGAGAGTTGAGTGAATTCTACCTACCCATCTATGTGCAGACTGCCTGTCATCTATGCTGCCTCCCGCCTTTCATTCTCTTTCCTCAGCTTCTTCTGCAAGGCATATTTTCTCTCACGTCTTTCAGTATCCGCTTGATATTCCCTCTCCCATTCTTCCTTCTCCTCCTTCGTCTTCTGCCTTGGCGGCGGCGCATCCGGGGCTCTCCAACCAAATGGAATATTCTGTGAGAGCAATGATGTGTAGATAGGAAGCCATCTTCTACTTCCATCGTTTGGTGAATTCGCTCCTTCAAAAATCACCCATGGTAAAATCTCCCATGTCTCATCGACGGGAACCTGGTCTCGCGTCGCCTGGACGTAGCCTGTTGGGTGAGGTGTATTGTACTTCAAGTACGCGGCTTTTTCGTCCCTTCTGGTGCACCACTCGGTGTATGTCTTTTCAAGATCGGCTGTCTGCTCAGGATTCAATTCAAGTTTGAACTCTTCAGTTATGAAAGGAAGTTGACGTTCCGTGCGAAATGCCGCCTCCCACTTCCTTGGATGCTCGGGTAGCTTCGTGAGCGCTGTCCAATGCGCGGTTAAAGCTTTCGCCCGCTGAGTGAGCTCAAAAGGTTCATCTGGGATAGGTTCTCGCGGGTTTCCTCGCCGAGATATCGCCTGGATTGTGTCCCTCACGCCAGTCTCGTCCAAAACTAGCCACGTCAAGTCGCGGCGCGTCTCAAGGCTGCGCAGCAACTTGGAGCATAGCGCGTAATCGTCCCCAGGCAACGAAGTTGGCATCAAAAAGTACTGCAGTTTGATTTTGATGTAGGACACCTCGCGAAACGTCTTCACAGTGTCGGGATCATTTGGCAGGTCCTTGAAAGGGTTGCACCGCTGAAGGAATTCCTGGGAAGGATTGATCGCCGCCCTGACCGTCTGCGCCATTTTTTGCGGCGGGTTGTTCGCTTTGAGGACGTTGAAAAAGCTTCTGAGAACATTCATTTCATTGATAGAAAATAAATTTGCCAAAGGAACAATCGACGTTTTTGAGCTGAGGGAAAGAAAGGGGAATGAATATCTGAATGATGCGACGTTGCGTACTGCGGCCAATAGCGAATGTTGCCTGGGCCAAGTGACCTCGCTTAGTTGTTTAATCAAACTCGTCGAGTTGTTAGGTCCTTGGCATTCTTATCACCGACTTTTATTAACATGTTAACCTCTTCATTCATTCCTAGGCTTGTCCAATTGGCTCAAAGGTTGAGGTTGGTGTTTTGCTGAAGTGCCTCTATCAGAATTGTGGATGCTTGTCCTTGACCTTCAAGGACGCCTGCAGGTTGAAAATACGTTTGGGAGTACAATTCAATTGGCCGCATCTTGAACACCATTAGCCTCGCAATCGATTGCTGTTCACACTCACAGCCTCAATTGTGGTCAAAAGATCTGCCTTGGCTGAGCTGTCTAGGCAGTCTAGGTGTGCTGTATCTCAGGCACCCGCACCTTACCATGCGGCTGTGGCCGCCCGGGATCCACGACGTTTGCCAATGAAGCGCCCCGAGGCTTCGTCGTGCATAATGAGCCACCGCCGCAGATGTGATGGCGTCCAGTATTGAGGGCTCATGATCATAATACGTCCGCCAGATGGCCGATACAATATTAAATTCCCTCTACCTTCCTGTTAATTGTTGTTGTCAGCACAGCCATCCTATTATCTTCTAACTGTAGGCTACGCCCATCGCTTTCAATGCGATCCCATGTGGATATCCACCACAAACATCGCCTCCCGTCCACAACACCCCTACATGCCCCGGCATTATTGATGACCCCCCCGAGTACCGAAGTTACCTGTGTACTAGCTGCCACAATAAATGGGTTTTGGTTGAGGCGTACAAGGCGAATCAGCGGGACAAGCAGGCCAGAAAGCACCGGGAAGAGGAGCAACAGACCAAAGTTCCGATCAAGGAAGACTCGGTGGACAAGCTTTTCAGAGATCTGGAAGAGAAAGAAGCTGCAGAAGCGGCTGTATCCGCGTCAAAGAATAACAATCATGCGAGCGATGACGAGACTGAGTGGGAGGATGTTGTTTCCTTTAAAACAAATTTATTCGACCTGTACTGTGCCGAAATTTCAATACAACCAGATATTTTGTGAATCGCCACTCCCTCATCGACAAATTGATAGTCTTCTGGCTTCGGTCGATGATAGGTAGGAAGCCAGTAGGAGACAAGAGCCTCTCGACATGTGATAGCAGACATGGGAATGACGCGATTGAGGTACTTGAAACTACACTACCTTCTTAGCTTGTCGAGGCCGTGGGCTCGGGCATATCAAAAGAGTGTGACGGTATGCAGAACTCGCCTATTTGGGACTTTGGTGGATCTTGAATATACCTGTATAAGTTGGTTGCGTGAATGTCACAGCAAGTTCCCGTCTTCAACTCATGCACTCAGCATGCCATACATATCGACCGTCATAACAGCTCCAAGGCCAGGCGCAGCGCTCTGCGCATTAGATACCGATGCAAGAAACCCCAAGCATGAAAGTCACGCCTAGACGCGAAAATAGCATCAGCGCCAAATGGACATGTTTTGATACAAATGCAGCTGACGTGAGATGCATGCGACCAAAGCGTAAATGATGGAAACGGCAACATACGGCCGCTTGAGGAAATCATCGAGCATAAAATACCCATCGAATGTCTGCAGGGGGTTACGATATGTATGTGTCAGACGTCAGAGGGGACATACTCTGCGATGCTTGGAGTTCTGGTAGAATTGTAGCAGAGCCATCACTACGAAAGTCCAACTCCATCAGCCCTATGTCGACATTTCTCCACGTGTCCCCTGAGGGGTCGAACGAGCTCCCCGTCGATGTTTCAGTTCCTCCTCTTCTTCAGCCTCCTATCCCCTAGTCATCCTCATGCAATTCGGCTCGACTTGTTCCGGGGAGTTGCAGAATCAGTGCGTCAGACCAAAGACCCCCGAGTATACGTTGTCCTGCTTGGCTTGTTGCCAATTGGAGCATATTGGGGGCTATGCAGGTCTGCGACATCTGATTCGGTCTCGTTGCCGTGCTGCAGTGCCGCTTTACCGTCTTGTCCCTCCACGCCAAGTCCATCACGTCGGGTTTCCTCGTACTCGCTGTGCTTGGAGGAGGAGGGCTGAAATGGGCTATTCGTGGTCGTTGTGAGACAAGGCCACAATGTCGACAGCGCCCAGGAAATCTTGGCGACTTGGCTGTCGTGGAGCCACCAAGTGGACAGTGTTGATCAACAACAGGATATGCAGTAAGAATGATGAGGCCTCCTGAGTAGATCTAAGAGTATAAAAAAGAGATCATTTTCCACCTTTAGTTTCATGATTCATCTCAATCACATCTTCTCTTTTACCAGTTCATTACAGCTCAACTCCCTCCAAGTTCTTCCCTCCAAACACAACTCATCACCATGTCTTTCCACGAGTCCGCTACCGACATCAGCGTTGAGGGTAATATCCTCAAGGCCCAGCTTTCCAACGGCGAAGAGTACCTTGAGGCCGAGTTTGACCTCGACACCGTCATTGGTGTTAGCGACGGCGCCCTCACCTGGGGTGGCGAGAGTAGGGCACCACCAATGCCTTTGGGCTCTTATTCCTGTCACTGACGTTATTAGACTTCTCTGAGTCCTCCGAGGACATCTCCTTTGACCTTGAGGGTGATGACGGTGTTCCTGTCCTCCGAGCCACCATCAACAACGAGGATGGCGAACAAACCTCTTCTGACATTAATCTTTCCGAATACATCTCTAACAACGGTGGTGTCTTTGAGTACGGTATGTTATCCCGTTCTCCATCTCTACAGGTTTGACATTGACGGGGCAATACAGTCGGCTAAGCCTTGGTGCATTTGGAGGCTCCTGATGCAGGGGTGGTATATTGTCGTAGTAGGCGGGGATGTAAATGAACAATCGGATAGAAAACTGAAATTGAACATAGCAAGCCTTGATTGCATACATATATGTCCCTATTGGCATGATAATAGCTCGATCCACGCCCACTGCTGATGTTGATTCCATCTACGTCTTTCACATCTGATTTGGCGTTCTCAACTCGCTATTTTCTGGAGATCTAGTTGTACTAATCAAATAAATGATAAGCCAATCTGAAAAAAGCGAGCTCCGAGTGTACACGTAATCCGTCGATGACTGACGAGGAGAGTGACTATTCAGGGTCGATGTTTAGGGCGGTCGAGAGCCCTTTAGCTACGGAATGCCCCAAGCGCTGAGGCTTCCTCATCCAAGCTCTGTGCAATAAAATAGTTCCCAATTCTCTGGCACCTGCTAAATTATGCAAACATATACATGGTACATGGTGGCAAGAGAATGACTTCTCAACACATGCATAGCAAAGCCCCCGCTGAAACGACAAGTCTCAAGTACCCGTGTTGCTGACCCTTCGCTCTGCACGACTACATAACGTACCCCCTATAACGATGCAATCGGCGGCATATGACACCATTCCGGGGTTTGGCGTAACAACCTTCAATGGAACACAATTATTTATCCAAGAAATGTAGATTTTCACATTTTCTTAAAGATGAGACCGTCTTCTAGCTCAGTCATCCCATTGAGTGCCGGGCTTCAACTATAACAAAGAACAAATTTTACAGACGACACATGTGAGCAGAGTAATACTTTGTTGTGTGTTTATACCACTATCTTTTCTTCGCGCGTCGGCAGTGTCTTCTGTTTCCAATGCCTCCTACCACTCAGAGGCCTTCCAGGTCCTCGCCGACTGCACTGGCACTTGGATTGCCTTCACATCGACATCGCCAGCATGCTTAGCGACAGCAAACTGCCAAATTCCCTCTGGCAACACCCACTGGCCATCAATACCACCCTCCCAGGAAGCCAAGTCTCGCTTTCTCACCGTCAGTCTAGAGGAAGCCTCCTCGCCTGGCTTCAGCACAGGCGTCTTGTCAAAGGCGACCAAGCGCCTCTCGGCCTCTTTTCCGGATGGCCAGGCGTACAGCTGGACTGTTTCTTCGCCATTGGCACTGCCCACGTTCTTGACAGTGGCATTGAAGTCCCACAAATCTGGCTTCTCGACTTCAAGCTGGACTGAAGACTTGAACTGCGTGTAGCTCAGTCCGTAACCGAACCAGAAATGAGGCTGCACATTGTTGTGTAGGTAATATCGGTATCCAAGATGGCACTCCTCCTTGTAAATGACCTTGCCGTCGACGCCAGGCCACATCTCCTTGTCCGCGGCATACGGGAGATCGGTGTACTTGCGCGGCCATGAGATGGGCATTCGGCCAGATGGGTTGATGACTCCTAAGAGCAGATCTGCGAGCCCATTACCTGCTTCCTGGCCACCATACCAGGCCTGCACCAGGGTGCTGCACTTGTCTTCCCATGGCAGCTCAACAGGGGATCCTGACTGGTTGATGAAGATTAATCGTTCAGGATGTTTGCACCTTGTCAGCAACGCATCCGACAACTCATTCTGAGTGCCTGGGAGCTCCATGAACTGTCGGTCATAGCCTTCGCTCTCCCACTCATCGTCAATGCCAAGGATAACAACTGAGTAGTCGCTCTCATCGGCAGTCTTGACAGCGGTATCAATCATGTTCTTCGGGAGCTCCTCTTCAAATCCTATACGGACTGAAGGATGTCCTGCAAAGAAATGCAGCGACTCCTCCTCTGAGAGACCAGGCTTAGTCCAACCCTCGACGACAAGGTCGTAGGTTTGCCCAGCGTTCATTTGTTTGGAGCTAATCTTCTCGCGGCTTCCAAATGAAAAGAAGGCCTCGGATGTTTCGGTCCAGTTGCAGTTCTCGAGGACCAGCTCACCGTCGATATAAACGCGGGCTTCTCCCACGCTCGCAACCCCGAAACGGTGGTCTCCAGTGGTCTGAGGACGTACGGTAGATGTAACGCGGAAGGAATACGGAGGGACATGAGCCTTTTGGAGAGGAAGTGGTGCAGAGTCGACAAAGTCAACCCAGGAGCTGTTTCGATGCTGAGTCTCAAGGATGGGACCCGAGAGGTCGCGTGTCGTGTAAAAATCGACGCGAACCAGGTTCTTTCCGTCTTCTCCTGAGGACCGGGACTTCCACTGGTCCTTCTTAAAAAGGGGTAGCCATTTCTTGGAGTATGCTCCCTGTGTGTACACGACACGAGTATCCAGCCCTTGTCCTTCGACTGCAGCCTTGAACGAGGTCATGGGTTGACTCAGGTATTGCGGGTTCATGGTAGCTGAGCCACCACCGCCTGGTGTTCCAACCAAGGCATTGGGACCGATGAAGGCTACTTGCTTGCCTGAGAGACCAGCGGGCTTTAGAGGAAGTGTGGAATTGTCGTTCTTTAGCAGGACAGCTCCTTGCGCGGCAACAGTCCGCATGAGCTTTATGCCTTCCTGGTTCGTTGATGACTGCTCCAGCTGCTTCCGGGTTTGCAATGCCTCTTCCTGCGACAGTCCAAGGAGTCCCATCCTCTTGCACATGGACAGAATTTGGCCGACAGACGAGTCAATGGCCTTGAGTAGCTCATCGGGGTTCTCGACCTTCTTGACAGCCTCGAGTAGTAATTCTCCCCTCTTGCTCGGCGGCCCAGGCATCTCGAGATCCAGGCCAGCGATGACACTCTCGGCAGTAGAGTTGGTGCCGCCCCAGTCGCTCATGACGAGGCCCTTGAAGCCCCAGTCGCCGCGTAGGACTTGCTCGATCAGACGGCGGTTCATGTCGGCGTGGACGCCATTGATGATGTTGTAAGATGTCATGAGACAGCCCGGCGTGGTGTTTGATCGGACCACCATCTCGAAAGGCTTGAGGTACATCTCTCTCAGGGCCTTCTCGCTGACCTTGGCATCGATGGTGAAACGCTTCCATTCTTGCTCGTTGGCAACGCTGCAAGGGGAAGAGACAGATTAGTAAAGATCTAAATTTCAAGTCAGAGGTCCTTACAAATGCTTTACAGTCGCCATGACTTGGCCAGTTTCCTGGACACCAGCCACATATTCAGTAGCCAAGGACCCCGTCAAAAAGGGATCCTCCCCGAAACTCTCAAAGTTGCGTCCACCAAGGGGGTTCCTCGAGAGACAGATGGTTGGCGCAAGTAAGATCTGTGCCGCCTTCGTCCTGGCCTCCTCGCAGAGCAGACGGCCGACAGATCGAAGCTGTTGCTTGGACCATGTCGCTGCTTGGCAGATTGGGCCGGGGAGGAACGCGGCAGTAGGACCGTCGACTGCGAGCTGGCCTCTAGCGCCGGAAGGACCATCTGTTGTCTTTTTACAGTCAGTTTATGCACTAGGCGCATCTAGGAAAGGGTGTTAACCTTGAGGGAGCCGATGCCGAGTCGGCTTATCTCGTTGGTCTGCCATGTATCGGCTCCGGCGAGCAGGGAAACCTTCTCCTCCTTTCTCTTTCTTCTTTATGTTCTTTTCTTTCTCTTTCTCTTTTACTCTTCTCCTTTCCCTCTCTTCTTTCTCCTTTCTCTTTTTCCTTCTTCTTCTT
>JABCKD010000977.1:0-10880 GCA_013186415.1 Fusarium sp. NRRL 66088 | reverse complement strand
AAAATCGGTGGTTAACCACCGAGGGTGGGTGTTCTGAAACGGTGTCACCATCGTCAGAGGTTGGTACGAGGACGATTCGGAGGTCGCCAGGGTCATTGAATGTCAACGGCGGAAGCGTAGTTGGAGCCATGGTGGCGGTGCCGGTGGCCGAGATAGACACTTCTGAAGCGGGCCTGACGGCCGAGGACATCATGGGGTCGGCGCGGGGAGTGGCTGCGTCGAAGGTATGTGAGTGAAATCGAAAAACTGCAGGAAGCCGTCTAGCCGTTAAATGCGG
This sequence comes from Fusarium sp. NRRL 66088, assembly GCA_013186415.1. Taxonomy (NCBI): domain Eukaryota; kingdom Fungi; phylum Ascomycota; class Sordariomycetes; order Hypocreales; family Nectriaceae; genus Fusarium; species Fusarium sp. NRRL 66088. Next base: position 10,603 of record JABCKD010000977.1, on the reverse strand, counting down.
AATACAAAGGCGTTATCGAAGCGGTAACGGAAACGGTTGTGCAGATGTTGTGCAGAGCGTCGGGCGAATCTTTGTGCTGAGGCGGCGTCGTACAGCGTATCGAGCGAACGAGTGGCAGCAGTTGGAGACAAAGGAGGGGGAGTCTATCGCATCGTGAAAGCGCCGCCGGGAGCCAAGATTCAAGCAACGGGGAGAGCCATGGTACAGCGGAAGTAGAACACGGCAAGAGACGGGTCAGTTTCAGCAACGATTGTGCCGTGCGAGGTTATCCAAAAAGTCGAGGTTCGTTGAGGCGCAAAAGCTTGAGAGAGATCGGCGGGAACGTGGGAAGCTGGGAAGAGGTCGCAGCTCTATCTGTAGCGTTGGTCTGCAAAGGGGATGGATCATCAGCTGATCAGGATCCAAGAGGCCACAAATAGGTACGTAGGTCGGCAGGCCGCCCACTGGAGGCCAAGCAAGCAAGCAACTGTTTGGCTGTCGAGGGGTTCGGGTCGACAATCCGGGGTAGCCGCAGCCCACAAAAAGGCAAGAAAATGAAGGATCCGCCTGCTAATTCGCAGCGTGAAAATACGAACCCTTAAAAAGAAGTAGGGTTTGTAAGGAAAAGACGCGCAGGCCGAGGGGCAAGGATGAAGGTTCCAAGCAGCTGGTGAAGAGGAAGAGAGGGGGGGGAAAAAAGGAGAAGCCCCAGAGTCGGGATGGGATGGAAGTGATGAATTGATACTGGCAAGCAAGGTTGGTTGGTTGCTCTTTCCCTTGAATCCTTGACGCGTACACGCCCATGCCCGGGGGCTTCGCCTCCTTCCTTCTTTTACAGTCCGTTGTTCTTGCCCGTCAGTCACTCAGTCACGCACCTTAATCACGGGCTGGACTGGGCTGGGCTTCAGGTGCCTGCTAGAGCGTGCGTCCTTCTCGCACTCTTCTCCTTCATCCCCTGAGCCTGAACCACACCAGCAAGTGGCCACCCACCAACGGTGGTCTTGGCGGGCGGCGCAACCACTAACAGCCGCTAAACGCAGGTACCATCTGGACACCCCTTGAGGCCCCAGTGCTCCAGTGCCCCTGAGAGGGCCCCTTTGGCTTGGACGCGCCCCACCGTCAGGGCAGTCCACTCATTCACTGCAGTTCCCGATGGTGGAGCTGAGTCCTCGATTTCTTCGCCATCCAACGAGTTGCGATGTGCGGTGGGATTGCATCCTACTCATGCAGTTCCATCTATCTCTTGCCCAACGGACGGGACCTCCGAGGTTCAACAACAAGAATGAAAGGAAATTGCAGCTTGTGTCGGTTAAATGGGTGGTTGACGAGGCTTGGCGGGCCCAACCGCAGCCTAGCAAATGCTTAATGCCACCACACGGCAAAGCACTCCAGATGATTGCAATATTGATGCATGTCACGTCCTGTCCAGATATGTGGGCGGAATGAGGTCGACTACCTTTGATAACCGAGAACAGGTATCAGTCCTTGATTGGGCACGAGTCAACAAAGCCTGGCCTCCAGTAAGCGGCGATCAATGGTTCTAGATCTGCCGAGGCTCTAGGTTCTCGATGCAATTCACGGCTGGGTTCAAAACAAGTCCCTCAATGGTGGATAGGCCCTTTCAACTGGTGGCGGTTCAACTGCGATTGAAAGCCAATCATGGACAGACCCTCTCGATGCCCAAGAGTCAGTCTGCTAGTCCACGTCAAACACCAATCCCACCCTCAAGGTGGACAGCTTGCCATCAGCCGAATATCCCATGGCTTGCCGCGCTTCGCACCGTCGGCATGTCGCCATCCCGCATCGTCTCCATCCCGATCCAAGCTAATTTCTTGTCTATCGACGAGCAGGTGCCCGACGAAATTATCCTCACGACATCTGGCGTGGCCTAGCTCAGGGGGACGCATCTGATGGTGCACAAACAATCAAGAGGGCCCCATGTCCTATGGCACGCTGGACTGCAGGCGCCGCTCTAGCCAATGCCCAGCGCTCGAGTCGTCCGAACAAAGCAATAGCCCAGGATAGATTCGAAAGGGTTCCGCTTGGGTCGTGCCAAAAGGGGGCTTGCGATCAGATCGGGACTTGGGAGCTGTCATTTCAGCCTGGGTCTGGGTACGTACGTAGTACGGCAGACGCAGACGCAGACGCCTCTCGACAACAAGAGCCGCGAAGAATTGCCCGCGCCCAGCAAAGTGTCATGGGTCCCAGCTGACAGCAGGGAGCTGACGCACTGTTCATTCCATCGACCGACCAGCAGTCGGGAGGACCCAGACAGCTCCATGGGCTGTCTGTGGCCCGTGGTGTCGGGTTGATCCTGCTTATTTTGTTCTGCCGCCGTCTGTATCCAAAACTCATGCTTTGGATTGATGAAGGTGTCGCGTGTTGCTGCGGCCCTGACCGACAGTCTGTATCGCCTCTCTTGCGACGGCAGCCTGCCTTTGTTGACGAGCTGCGTAACTCGGCCACTCAGGGGCTTGCCGCTTTATTGACTGCAATTTACAGATCATCTTTCAGGACCACCAGTAAGGTTCAGTAGCGACGTTTCGGTGGCGCCAAGTTTGTCAAGGCCGTTGATCCTGCGGGAGCTTCCGAAAACTCTGTGTTGGGCTAAACCTTCTAATGAGTTGTCCTCAGGGCCAGAGGGAAATAATCAGGTTCGACGTTGATGACAGTCGCACAAAGGATGGCTCTGCAACCAGTGTTGATAGTCATTTCGATAGCGCTTGGCCAGTTTTGAGAGGGCACGGCCTAGATTCAACGCCACGGCTTTTCTGTGCCGTGTAGCATTGGTGCTGAGTATGAGCACGTGTTGTTCTGGGCTTGCTTATCGAAGCTGTTTGATTGCTTCTCCCGCTATTGTCGCCTAGACCTAGGCTGAGTTGACTGCGTCTTGGCCTCTATCCAAGGGTGTTGAGAGATTTGCAGGCGGCCGAGTGGATCAAGCCCGATATCAGACGGCTTGCAAAAGGAAATGTTCTAGATGAACAGTGTCCTTCTATCCGAATATTGATAAAGCTAGAACTGTCCCGCCTTTGTTGTTCTTCGGCGATTATCAACAAGCCGGACGCTCTCTTGGCTGTTGGCTCAGCCACGCGTCAGCCCTGCGGCGTCATCTTCATGATCCATAGGTAGAGTTGCCTTTTTGAGAACTGCCGCATCCAAGGTCAGACGTTCGCACCCAACCTTGATTCAATGCCTGCAAAACCCTGAAAACCCTGAAAACAACCTTGCCATGCGCATCTATAATAGCCACGTCGTTGTCCTTCATTGGAAATTCTGACCAAGATCTGGCGGGGGAGAACCGTCATCATCATGTGAGCTCAGCCTCCGTTAAAAAACGCCAAACCCCAAAAATAAAAAAGCCCACGATCCAGTAACTTAGGTTTGCGGTTGGCGCTTCTGTTTAAGGAACCGCCTCCGCTCTGGGGTTGGGAAATTAAACCCCCCCTCCCCAGCTTTTTTGTTGTCTTTCTTGTCAACTTCAACACCAACAACTACAATCATTATGGCGCCCAAGAACCCTTTTCGGTTTGGCGACGGCCTCTGGGACCCCTCCAACCGATTCGAGACGTCTTGGCTGCTGAACCCGTGGCTTCTCTTTGCCTTTCGCGCCCTCATCTCCATCTACGCCTTTGTCACGCGCTTCTTCATCATCGGATGGACATGCACCCATAGCGAGGTCGGCGGCTGCGAAGAGGTTCGACACTCGTTTAGCTATTTTACCATCCTCACGTACTGGGGCATCGCCTTCTACTTTGCTGTCGCCGCTATACACACATTCACCTACGCGCTGCACGGCCGGCCGCTACTCGATAGCTTTCCTCGTCCTCTTAAAGCGCTACACGCGCTCTTCCACTCGACCATCATTACATACCCTTTCCTCGTTACCATCGTGTACTGGGTTGTTCTGTACAAGGGTGAATGGTTCACGGTTACCTTTAGCGCTTGGTCAAACGTCAGCCAGCATGGCCTCAACAGCTTGTTTGCGCTCTTCGAGATCTTTATCCCCCGAACGAACCCTCCCGAATGGGTACACATTCCCTGGCTGATTTTGATACTCGCTTTGTACCTCGCGCTGGCATACATCACCCAGGCCACCGAGGGCTTCTACGTCTACAGCTTCCTCGACCACAACGACGTTGGCGGAAGGGGCATCGTCGCCGCGTACATCATTGGCATCGCCGTCGGCATTGTCATCATCTTCTGCATTGTCTGGTGCATCATCTGGCTCCGGCGCTGGGTGACCGAGACCAAGCTGGGCATGGACGGCAAGTTTGCCAAGCAGCCTGACAACGCCAACGATATCGAGATGTCGGCTGCCGCCAACAAGTACGCCATTGGGAGCGCTCCCGAGGCGCCGGATAGGATGTACTGATTTATTACCCAAGGGTATTTCATTTATGGTGTTGATTGATATGCGACGGCGTTGTGCCTTAGGTTGGTTGGTTGGCTTTGGTGTGAGCCTCGACGAATGTATACAGGCCTCTCCTGGTTGGGCTATTTATGTGATGGTCAAGAATACCCCTTTGTTTGACATTAGACAGCAACAAGGCTGATAAAGTATTGGATAATCTCTAATAAATTGAAAAATCTCACTCGATATTTTGAGCAGTTCCACATGTGCTGTGCATGCATGCTTGTGTCCCAGAAGGCATAATCCTCCGTGTCGTTCATTATCGTCCCATGTTTAACCCACCAGAGCTCCATCGGTATTACAGTTACAATACATGTACAATATCCCTTCTAACGAAATCACGGCACCGTATATATCTACGCCTCGTCTAGCATTTCAACAAGACTCCTCGTCTCATCTCAGACTCGCGAATCTCAAACATGATTTGGATGCCTACGAAAAGACATGAGCACGCCGTAAGAAGGAACAAAAGGCCTATTGTTGTCAGTGATGCTTGTTAACAAGTCGAAAATCGACTTCACGTACCTGACCAGTCATGCAATATGCTCTGGATGATGCTTTGCAAGCCTTCCACGCCAACAGCGAAACCCACCAGGTTCGCCGAGATCATCATGAGTACGTTGCCCACGCTTCCCGCACAACAGAGCATGCGATACTCTGTCGGCCGGTTCTCCCACTTGCGCGGTGGGAACATGTAGGCAGCAATCCATTCAGGGAGCATGAACAGCACAATCAGCCATCCCCAGATCAACAGTCGCAGCTGAATATCGTGCCACAGTGCCACAAATGTGAAAGAGAGGAGATACGTCAAGATAGAACGAGCTGTGCTCTGCCACGTGCGGAAAGATGAGCCACCCAGGGGCACATAAATGTATCGGATCAACCATCGGTTGTACGAGCGGTGCCATGCTCGCCAGAAACGCTGCGTACTGTAATTGTTGCTCACACAGCGGACCATGTTCTCGGGAGGATCGATTCCGTCAATGAGCGCCCAGAGTCGGAACATTCTCCAAGGAATGAGAAGCTTCAGCCAGATGATGTGAAGGTTGAAGAAGGACAGCAAGCTCAGCTGAGCAGCCGTGTATGAGCCCCATTCTGGCCTTCCCTTGCTGATGGCACCAACGTAGTCGAAGTGCAAGATCACCTCCATCGAGAGTAGCACAAGAAGGAAGCGGATGCCATATCGGATCGTTCGGTTTGTCTCGATGCTCGCGGCGCGGTACTTGGATTGGCAAATAAAGTCGTTAAATGTCACGATAGGACCCGTCAGGTAGAGCGGCGCATAAATCGCATAGCCAACGTAGTTTCGGAAACTGAAGTCTCTAGGCTCGGCCGAGATGGAGACACGGTCTCTCTCCGAAAGGTTTGCTGGGTCCAATTGCTTCTTCTTTAAGCATCAGAACAAGATCAGATTCCAGCTCCAACTGAAAATCATTTGTGGGAACTCACCTCGAGAGCGTTGGAGTTACCGCGGTCAAAACTCCAGTAGTAGTCCAGGTTGAAGCTAATTAGACGCAGGATTGTGAGGTTAAAGAGAACCTCCCATCTCGCCAAAAGTCCCCTAAAAGTATTGTCGATGCTGGCTCCGAGGCTCATCAGATCAGAGTCGATCGGTCTCATCCTGCTCCCCACCATGCCCATGGTAGGGGGTGAAATAAAGCTGGCGAGAATTCTAAGCCGGTAGCCCTGTGTCAACTCATTTGCAAAGAGAATTCCGACATTAAAGATCCAGGTCGCGGCAGGGACGTATTTTCGAGGAAGCTTGGTCGCTAGCTGATAGTTGGTCCAGAGGATGAAGAAGATCTTGAATGCTGAAAGTCCATGGAGAACGAAGAGGAAGAAGATCGCGAATGTGAAATCGAACGACGCTCGCTGGTCCAGTCGGCTCCGCCCACCCTGGCTTCTCTCCGGTAGAGGGTTTATCTTGTTCCAGAGCTTCCTCAACAACGGATGAAACAGTAGGAGGGCGCCCATGTATGGGAGGTTCGTTCGGAAGACGTGATATTGCGCATCGGAGACGTCGATTTGTCGCCCAGGGATCCAGCCAGGGGACAGGAACCTGCTAAACTTGGGATATCGAGGGTCGGTTGCTAGTGGATTGTCAGTACGGATGGAATGGTCGCAGAGGCAATCACGTACACCTCGAAACATCGTACGCGATCCAGAACATGTATGGAATAGCCACGCCAATGACAAGATAGTATAGGAAGAACTCGGGGGTCTTCCATTTCGAGGGCTGCGCGCGGCTTCGTTCCTTGGAGGCCAGGTCTCTTTTCAAGGTAGGATCGGTTCGCGCATCGATGATGGTCTGATAGGGAGTGGACGACGGGGTAAGAAAGCGAGTGTCTAGAGTGTCGTGGTCGTAGACCTTGCGGATGAATGATAGGAGAGCCATGGTGGCGGTTCTGTTGAATGCGATCCGAGGGTTCAGCTCATGGCGGGTTCGAAGAGCAAGAAGAAGAGAGAGCGAATGCAAGAAGCTGAAGGGTAAAGAGTATATGCAAAAGGAGAGGCGGCGAGGCAATGGAGGGCAAAAAAGAGCTGCTTATCCGAAGGGAAAAGACGATGTCGTGGCCTTCGCGGGGAGATGGTGTTGAGGCTGCACGGGTTAGTAGAAAAAGGGATCCGAGGCATGGATGGGGTAACTTAGTTAGTGGGCGGGCTGCAGGGGGTTTAGCGGGCGGGAACCCCTGAAAGCAAAGCTGAGTTAGGGGGCCTGTCACTCGTTCACGAGTTGCCGCGCGTGCACTAGCTCGGACAGTATGGAGACAAGATCTCGACTAGGTGTCTTGGCTACCCTGGAGGAGCAAATTGAGTAGGCAGTCATGTCGATGATGAGATGGATATTGATGGTTGTTTGTAATTTAATGCTTAATGCAAACTTGCTCCATTTTGGAGCTATAAGAAGAGTCGAGATGGTGGTGTCTCATTTATCTGCGGCCGTATATGTGAAATTATCTTCCTCTCTGGCTACTTGCTTCGACTACCTGCGTACCTAGATACTTAGTTAATGAACTTGCAGTTGAGAATGAGCCACAATCAAGACGAGGCTCTGGAAATCAATTCACGTTACACAAGCACAGCCAGGATCAGATGATAGGTCAAGCCCTGTGAATTTATGCCCAAGGGCTCGCACACGATCAACAAACTACGTAATGTAATGCCTTGACAGCTCTGATTCACTTACATCCTAGCCTGGTAAAAGCTGAATCTTTTCTAGTGCTCTTATGAAATACATAGAAAGTGAGTAATTCACAAGAATTTTACGTCCAGAAAACTATAAAAGAGCTGAGAAAAATCCAGGCCGATAAATTTGTAACAAAAAGACCAAACCTCCACGGCCACAATCCCTCCACCTTCGACAATCCTCAAGAACCCAACACCCAAGGAAGCTCTACCAAAACCAAACAAACCAAACTACAGCAACATGTGCAAGTGGGACATCTTCCTCTTCAACTGCGGCTGCTTCATAGTGCAGCTAAAGGACCCATGCCACGACCGCCGACACAGGTACCACCTAAACTGCGTCCAGATCCAACAGGTCCGCAAGGAATGGGTCTACTGCCAGGGCCGACTCTGCGACAGGTGCAAAGACCTGCAGGACGAGGGATACGGAGTTTCGGACGAGCTGCCGGCGTGGAAGGATCTGCAGAGGGCGGCGTATCAGGTTGCCAAGGATCGGGCGAATATGGGGTACTTTGAGTGACACGCGAGACTTGAGAGGGCTTTTTTTGTCATCCGGACTCTCAGAATGCCTGTGGGGGATTTGCTTTGAGGCATGTTGCGAGGAACAAAGATGGGATGAGGCGAAATTCGGCCGATATGTGAGTTGGGGACATCAAACCTGGATCACGAATGTTGACTGATAGGGCTTTAGGCGTACGTACGCTGTCTAGGACGTCAACTACTTTCCTCCGTTTTCTGCGAGACTCACTAGTTATTATACATATCGGCAGTAATGTGAGAGTAGATGAGTTTCTTGCTCTCGCCGCCTCCTCGGTTCATGTGGTGTTCGCAATAGTCGTCTCGTACTTGAAAATGTTTGAAATTCATGGTTAGATCCGTTTAGACCGATCAGCTAGAGACCCTTTGGAACTAAATTTTAGGTCTGAATGGGTGAAAGGAAGCCAACTTGATTGCTTTCCGTCTTGACCTGTTAGGATGGATACAGCTGTGTTTTCATTCACTGTCATGCAACTCTGGGACAAAGCTGAACCAAACATCAGTTTGGTAGAAATCATAGAGGGTGGCCATTAGATATTAATGTGTCATTGGTGTGGGTATTGATTTGCTCAAAGCTATTTCCCTATCTTTTTTCGAATCTCCTCATTAATCGTCTGCATTGCCCGAACCAAGGGCACAATATCTTTTTGACCCCTTGCTAACAAGGCTGACTGATTTCCTAACCGCTCTAGTGACTCAACATCTGTCATGTAACTCTGAGGATCGTCGGCCTGTAGGATACTGTTTGCGAGATAGGCGTAAGCGACGAAGCATCGGTACGCCCCGAAGAGAGTCGTCATTGTTTCCACATAGGGGTAGATGACTAGTAGTTGGCTTAGGAGATTGATGATGTGTCGACAGGCGTCTTCGACAATGGGTGATTCGGGAATATCTAGGTCTGTTGTTGGTGGCCTTGGGGAGGTTGAGTCGAGGAGGGACATCTTGCGGAACATGTAGATGATGGAGGTGTATCCCGTGAAGAGGACGTCGACTACTACCCATATATCCTGCTCCTTTTCGGGAGCATCTGCCATCCATTCATTCTATGTAGTGTTAGTAGCTGGCTGTTATGTGAATGTGGACCATGAACTTACTAATTGCCACTCGTCAAAAATCTGCTGCATTTCAAGACAAAGGTCCTCAGTCTTGGCCATTATCTCGGATTTGGTGGTATTCTTTGGGTCATCCAACATGGCAAAGAATCGAGCAATAACTAGACTGACCCGAGAGCTAGCGAGGAACGCTGTATGCTGTATCCCTTGGAGAGGAGGCCCCGAATCGGCATCTAGCCATGGCAAGTTGACCTTCCAAGGGTTGTTTGTGATGGCAGGCGGTGTGTTGAGAACCAGACGGAAGAATAGATCGATCTGGATCACCTCCCAGAAACCTCTTCTTTCATCGTCACATTTGTCTCCTAGAAATGTGGCGTCGGCATCGTCGCCGTCGAGGTTGTGCAAGTTGAGAGCCTGACAAGACTCGCAAGCGTGCTTGAACATTCTCCAAGCCAGATCGTAATCGAAGAATTCGGCCGCCACACGGGTCTAAGTGGTTAGAACATGGACATAATCATGAAAAGAGGTAGCTTACCACACAGAGGGCTGCAAGTAGATCGGTTATTGACCCTGAAGCCTCTCGCTCCCAAAGGGGGATGGCGCGAAGACATCCTAGGTAACTGGCGTTCATGTAGTCAATGCCGACGACTGAGGAGATGTTGCTAGCTTTTAGACTGCAGCCATGGTACATGACGGTGTAGTAGATGACCAGGATGACAGGGTCGACATGGATATGGGGGAGGTCGATAATGTCGGGTATCATCTGGATCACACGTCGCTCAAACAATCCAAGGAACATGCATGCCGGCATATGTTCAAAGTAATCTGCAAGTGTTAGAGATAAGCAGGGAATTGGTACAAGGCCACCTACTCTCAACCCAAGTCTTGGCCAAGTCTGTTGGGATGACAATCGAGTCTGTAATGACAGCCGACCCAAAGGCGCGTCTTCGCCTTTCCTGTATCCGATCGACAGCGTCCTTCAAGACGGTCATGGCGTCCATCTCCTGGCGGGGGTTATGAGGTGTCGTGACGCATGAGTCGCGACCATTGATGGTGGTGGAAGCACATGGCGATGAGCTTGACGAGGCATTCCCAGGAATCGATGATGGTGTACAGGGGTTGATGGATGAAGTTGAGGTGGCATTCTGGGCTTCAAGACGCTGCAGACGGTCAAGTATGGCGGTCAATGCAGGACCAGAACTGGGGGATCTTGGGGATACAGAAACATCAACAACGAGTAATTGAGTGTGCAAGATGAGATACTTACAAGGCAGGGTCGATTAAACAACGCGTGGTCCTCCTTTTGGCCCGGACAGGGTAGACACATTCCAAGTCCTGTAAACTGCACCGACCACACTGGGGCATAACACGATTACAGCGGACCTTGCGTTCTTTACATCTCATACACTTTCGGAGGCTAGGTCAGTGAATAGTC